>PVJA010005217.1:0-80411 GCA_004027025.1 Myocastor coypus | reverse complement strand
TTTTGTAGCCCAGGCTGGTCTCGAACTTGCACCGATCCTCCTGCCTCAGCCTCCTGAGTGCTGGGATTACAGGCGTGCACCACCACGCCTGGCTTTTTTTTTTTTTTTTTGTGGGACTGGGGTTTGAACTCATGACCTCACACTTGCCAGGCAGGCACTTATGCCACGGAACTATCTCCCCAGCTCCAAGTCTGTTCTTATGTCCACGTTATAGATGAAGAAACTGAGGCACAGAGAAGGGCAGCAGCTTGCTGTACTCCCCTGCTCCTTAGCATATCTGCAGCTGGATTTGCTTCACCATTCTTCTGAGTGCTCCTTGGAGTTCAGATCTGTACCCTGGGCAACCCCCCCCCCCCCCACATCCCTGACCCATGCTATGACCCTGAGCTGGGCATCACAAGGGCCTGAAGAGGAGTTCAAATCCTGATCCTGTCACACCTTAGCTGTAAGCCCTAGGGCAGGTGACTTATCCTTGGGGCGTCCCTGTGTGCGTGGTTTACTGTAGTAATGAGCATGTGTGGGTAAGGTGAGGCACGAATGCTTTCGGCTTCCTTCTAGGAGAGCAGAGTGTGGCCAGCACTGGATGCCAGCACATGCTCTGTGTGGTCATCAGCATTGTCTAGGGTGCTGGCGGCCCAAGGCTCTTACTTATTTGGGACCCATCCGCCCCCTCCTCTTTGGTTTCTTCCTTCCTGCAGCTGCCTGTCAGAAGGCCTGCTGGGGTTCCTTTAGGAACAAGACAGAATGCTGGCTTTGCAGACTCACCCCTTCCTTCCTTAGCTTCTTAGGGTCTCTTGCCCACTCCGGCCCAGGCCCAGGCCCTGCAGCCTTCCTCCCCTGGGCCTCCCCCAGGACATCCTTGTTTGGCCTTTGGCTCGTCTGCAAGCCTTTCAGAACCAGGAACAGCCAGCTGAGAACTTCCTGCTAGGAGGCTTCTTTCCCTTCCAGTTCCGGAAACTGTGACTGATGGGTTTAGACCTGGTGACCCTTAAGTGACCATCAGGCTGGATAGAGTTCGGCTTTGGATTCAGGGACATATGGAGGCCAAGAAACCTGTCCTTTGCTGTAAAACTCCATGACTTGAATGCTGCCTGACTCTTGGGAACACTGAGGTTCAGGGAGAGCAAGTGATTTGCCCAGATTCATGGCTGGGAAATGTAGAGCCAGGCTGAAGGCAGGCAGCTCTGCCTGGTCTGTGCCACTTCCCCAGGGGTTCCTTAAGCTTCTAGATGCATAAGGGAGAAATGGAAGCAGAGGGCCCTAAAGTGAGCCAGGGTTTCTTTTCTTGAAGTCCCTTCTGCCAAGGCCTCTTCCCAGGGCCCTACATGTCTTGTCCACATAGGGCGCTGGCCTTCCTGCTGTGCCAGGCCCTATGAGTTCTGCCCTTGTCTTGCAGAAGGACAAGTTCTGCGTGTACGAGGAATACTGCAGCAACCACGAGAAGGCCCTGAGGCTGCTGGTTGAGCTCAACAAGATCCCCACGGTGCGCGCCTTCCTTTTGGTGAGTGTCCTGTCTCTGCCTGCATCTCCCCTTGGCTTCAGCCTTGGGAATCTAGCTGGTCAGGGCTGCCCGCCTCTTCCTCAGCTGTGGTTATCTCCAGTTTCTGCTTAACTGGCTGGTGAGCGGACATTTGTGGCCTTGTGGACAGTCTAGGCTAACAATTCATCTCATGATATCCTGGCTATAAATATTTAGCTGCCAAAATAATGTGAAAAGGAACAAGCATGCCTGAGTCTCAATAAAACTTTATTTGCAGCCGGGTGTGGTGGCGCACGCCTGTAATCCCAGCCTTTGGGAGGCTGAGGCAGGAGGATCGATGTGAATTCGAGACCAGCCTGAGCTATAAAAGTGAGCTCAAGGCTAGCCTGAACTGAATATTGAGACCTTGTCTCAAAGAGACAAAAAAAAAAAAGAGGAAGAGGAAGAGGAAGAGGAAGAAGAAGAAGAAGAAGAAGAAGAAGAAGAAGAAGAAGAAGAAGAAGAAGAAGAAGAAGAAGAAGAAGAAAAAGAGAAAAGAAAAAAAACAATGAAAAACTATTTGCAGGAACAGGTAGAAAGCTGGATTAAGGTTGACTTTGGAAATTCCACATCAAAGTAAAGGTGCTAATAAAGGTGATAGCGGTGGTATAATTATTATTACTACCATTATTATTAAGATTACTAATAACATTAGAGTTATTTAATTATAAGCAAAAGAAAATAAAATTAAACCTGGCTAAACAAAAGAATAATAAAATACATTACTGGTTCACTTTGCTGGTTAGGTTTAAGATCTCAGGGGGCTACAGGCATAGTGAGTCTAGGTGTTTAAAGAATGTCATCAAAATGTGTCTCTAGGCTCTGCTTTTTTCTTTCCTGGCTCTGTTCCTTGGCAGGATCTCCCCAAGTGGTGGCAACATGGCTTTCAGAACCTCCATGCTTTTACCTACCTAAGTAGAGCAAATTCAAGGTAAACAGAGCTTCTCTGTCCCCACAATAGCAGTGCAGATCCTGTTAAGCATAGCTCAAAAAATGTAATACTTCATCCAGTTGCAGAGGGGGTTGAAGGATGTTCTGATTGATCACTTCTGGAGGTCAAGGGTGGAGTCAGGTCCACCCATACCATGGGATTTGAGGGTGGCATGGATCCCTAAAAGAAGAACTGGTTTGCATTTGTGGGAGTGCAAGAAAGTTACCTGGGGATGGGTACTGGTCAGGTCCAGAAGTAGATACCCATGATGGTGCTACCACACTTACAGAGGATTTCTCTCATGCACAAAACAGGTTCTCATTTGGTACTTTGAGTCTTCCAGACCCTTCTATGTGTATGAAGTAAGATGGGCCTTGTTTGCTTGGAAAATGTCCTAAATAACTGGTTTATTAAATTGAGATAGACATTTGTCTCTTGCATTGACCATGTGGTTGTAGGGTGGGTCAGGGGTCATAGGATGTGGCCCACACTGCCAAGGGCTGAAATGACAGCCCACATGTCCTAATTCCAGATAGTGGGCAGCAGGGAGAGTGAGAAAGAGAGCACACCTGTCTCCTTCAAGGACACAAGAGGAAGCTGTGTGCATCTCTTCTGCTCACATCTCATTGGCCAGAACATAGTCACGTGGCTACACTTAGTTGCAAGGGACACTGGGAAATGTAGGCTTGACTCTGGCCAGTTCAGTTCCAGCTAAAAATTCTGTTGCTGTGGAAGATGAATACATAGGGTGGGAGGAGGTGTTCATAGGCTTTGTCAAAGGTGATTTCATTCATTCATTCATTTATTTATTCTTGTTTCAGAACTTTTGTTTGTTTATTTATTTTTATGGCCGGCTCAGGCTGCCCTCAGGGCAGGGCTGGTGCAGCATGTGGTGCCGGGGATTGAACTGCGGTCCCTGCAGCCGCCTAAGCTTTCCTAAGCAGGCGCTTTAGACCACTGAGCCATCCTGCCGGGCCCCTCAAAGGTGATTTTGATGGTTCCAAAATATGAAGTGGATCCACACCTGAAAGTAACAAGCTCATCAGGGGTTACAGTCTTAGTCTTTTACCTCAGAATCTCTCATCTTGTCATGCCCATAATGTTTTTGTCTCCATCAATCCATACAGAATTCAGTATGCAAACCAGTTAAATTTACATGGCATAAGGCATGGTGGCAGGTTCCCAGACAGCTAGACGATATAATGAAATTCCAAGTCATATTTCTCTTTCACGCCCAGTCTCGAGTACACCATTTCTGAAATTCTGATTCAGAATGTCATGCATTTTCCCTCTGGGGTGAGCTCCTGCTGTCCTACCCCATTCCCGTGACGATCTGAGGGAGGTGCACGGGCTGCCTGGTCTTCCATTTTTGTCTCAGATGTACCAAGCTGTACTGACTGAGCCCTTTTACCCTTGCTGTCTGAACTTTCACTCGAACCTTTATGCACCTAGTTTGTGAAATCACGTGGGCAGAATGCAAAGCTCACAGCGTGTTAGAGTGAGGCTGCACGAAGCCAGAGATGGCCGCGTTTTTGCCTTCTTTGGGCAGCACCACCTTGTCAGGGGCCCCTTCCCCCCTTCTAAGAGTGCCCTTGGCCTCAGCTCAGTCCTGAGAAGCAGGAAGTTGCCAGGAAGGTGAGAACAGGGCATGGGAAGGGAAAAGCTGGACTGCTCTTGTCTTCTTTCCGCTCTGTGTGCAGTCCTCCTGGTGGGCCAACTGCCGATTTCCCAGCAGCAGCTAGGCGGGGCCTGTAGGGCAGGGGAGGAATTGTGTGGTGCCAGCACACCTACCATCTGTCTCCTTCCTTGCTGGCATCTCCCAGCTTTTGGCCACCTGTGAAAGAGCTGTCGTGTGTCTGTTAAGGGACATGAAGGCGTTGGGAACAGAGTCAGGCTTCCCATTCATGCTTTGCTGCACACCAGCTGAATGATGGGCCGAGGACTTTAGCTTTCTGTGCCTCCACTTTCTTGTCTATCACATGGGGTGATATTAGTCATTTATTCATTCAACAGCTGCTCATTGAACATCTGTCATTGGTAGGCATCCTTCCAAGTCCTGTAGATCCAACAGTGGACAGGGCAAGAAATGTCAATGTCCTCATGGAGTGGCCATGCTAGGAAGGGAGACCTACGTGATATGTCATGGGCTGTTAAGGAAATAAAGTGAATAGAGGATGATAGGATGCTTTAAGGAGCTGGGGTGTGAGCACTGCTTTAGATTGGTCTTTGGGGGCTGGGAGGATAGCGCAGTGGAATAAATGCTTATTGCTTGGCAAGCACAAGAACCTGAGTTCAATTCCCAGTTCTACAAAAAAAAAAAAAAAAAAAAAAAAGAGGCCGAGAGATAGCTCAGGGGCACAAGTGCAAGGTCCTGAGTTCCATCCCCGGTTCTGGGGGGGGGGGGAATAGAACTGATAGATTTGTCTTTGAGGAGACTATGTTCTAGGTGACATTTTTTTTTTAATTTTTTAAATTATGGCCAGCTCTACCTGCCCTGGGGGGTGGAGCTGGCGCAGCATGTGGTGCCAGGGATCGAAATGCGGCCCCTGTGGGGGCCTAAGCTTGCTTAAGCAAGCGCTTTAGACCGCTGAGCCATCTTGCCGGCCCAGCTAGGTGACATTTAAACAGATGTTGATAAAGTGGAGGGGGAGGGGGCGGCTGGAGGGGAAGTGGTCTAGACAGCGGAACTACATGCAAAGGCCCTGAGGTAGGGGTGTTTTGGAGGGGCAGCAGGAAGGCCAAGCATGAAGAAGGGAGAGGATGAGGAGAGATGAGGTCAGAGAGCTTGAAAGAGGACAGTGTTATGGGGGTGGTGAATCTTTGAAGAGCCTGAAACTTCACAAGACTTTAAATTGAGGTGTTGTACCCGTGCCTAGTGCAGTTACAGAGTGATGACTTTACATCTGCCAAACTCATGGGGCCATGGTGGAAACGAAGGGTGGGAACCATCCAATCCAGAAGGCTCCCTTATGTTCCATTCCTGCCATGCCCTCTGCCTCCAGGGGGAATGCGGGGTGGCCCTCTGACCAAGGGTTGGCCCTGCCACCGCTGGAATCCTATAGATGGAGTCTGACTGGATGCTTTTGGGTCTGGGTTCCTTTGGTCCATGCAGCACGAAACACATGTGAGCTTTGTGCTGCTGTGACTCCAGAGGGGTAGGCAGCCCCGGGGTGGCTTGAGCTGATTTGCATTTGGAAAGACTCCCCTGGCAGGCGGGGCTCAGGATCCTTCCCAGGGTCACCCACAAATGCCAGGAACTAAGCCGACTCTCATGGTTTTTAGGCCAGAAACCCAAAATCAAGGGGTCTGCAGGGCTGTGGCCCCTCTGAGGGCTCCAGGGAAGCTGTGTCCTTCCTCTTCAGCTTCCTGCGAGGTGGCCTCAAGTGTTCCCTGGCCGTGACGGCTTCGTTACCCTCTCCGCCTGCCTTATCCCATGCCTTCTCCTCAGGGTTCTCTCATCAGGGTTCCTGGCAGTGGATTTAGGGTCCCCCTCACCTCATGTGACCTCAACTTAACTAATTATGTTCAGAAAGACCCTATTTTCCAAATAAGGTCACATTGTGAGGCCCAGGTAGGTGAGGCATTTTGGGGACCATGTAGCCCACTGCAGGCTACTGCTCCCATGAAGGTAGGAGGTAGGGCAGCTCAGTAGTGGGGGGTTGACAGGAGCAGATACTGGAGCCCCATGCAGTATGAAGGCCCAGCTGGCATAGTTACACTGATAGCAACTTCAGGGTACTAATGAATGAGGGGAGCTGATAGGGGGCCCAAACAATGAGAAAAATGGTAGGGCATTTTCCCCACGCAGTGGTGGCTGGGGTAGGAGCCGATATGGGGTGCGGGGATGAAAAATTTTGCTTTCAGTGTGTGTGGGTTAAGGTGCTGCGGTGGCAGCTGCTGGGTGTTGGGCTAGCAGTGGGGAATTGAGTTTGGGAAGGGGCCAGAATGGGGAAATAAATGAGTGCTCTCAGCATAAAGAGGGTGTTTAAAGCTGTGGGTTGATGTGACATCCACCAGCAGGGAGCCAAGACACCAGGGACAGTCAGGGTGCCAGGACAGCCTGGGCAGCATGCCACTGGGAGGTGGGCAAAGCCACCTGGTTGCTGCCTCACCTGAATATTCTGTGAAGTAGGAAGATGAAGGAGATCGTTCTCAAAACTTCTTCCCCAGGGCCCGGAGTGTCATAGCAGAGGGATGAATGGCGGCTCTGTGTTTGCTTTTTGCACCCTTTAAATGAAAATAGAATCAAACAACCATCTAGCTAGTTGGGGGGTGGGGGGAGCATGGCCAGTGTCTGGGACAATCCTGTGGCTTTGACAGTCCTGTGAAGACTCCTTGATCCTGCCCAAAGGGACCGGCCTTCCGCCTGCCAGGCCCCGGGCTTCTGGAAGGCACCCCCTCAGCCACAGCTCCTGTTCTCTGCCCGGAGCTGACATCACCCAGGGCAGCTTGTGACGAGTGCTGGCTCAGAGGACAAAGGCCTGAGTGTGAGCAGTGTGGGGCCCGGCATCCCCCAGCTGCCACAGCCTGGATGCCCCATCTGTGCCCGGGCACACATGGGGGTGGGAGCTGTGCGCAGGGGCCCAGGGTCCCTGGAATTCTGCTTCTCAGAGGAGAGAGCTTGTTCCAGGCTCTGCAGGACAGTGGAGTCTGTGTGTGGGCTTGAGCCAGGGCTCTATGCCTCAGTTTTCCCTGGCTGATGGGCAGTAGTGCCACCTGCTTATTCCTGAGACTGTGAGCATGGGTTCCTGACACACAGGAGGCGCAGAGCTAGAGCCCCTCCGGGGCCGCCCCATGGCAGTGTACTCTGGTCTTATTTCCACTTGAATGTAAGCAGCGAATCGACTTTGTTGGGTGGTCCCCTACTTGGAACTGTGCCCAGCCCGAGGTAAGCACACAATCATTGTATTTGAGTGAATGATAGGCTGGGAATCCCCTTTCCCAAGAGTCTAGATTCATTCCAGTCTGTCAGGGTGGTGTGGAGGAAAAAGATGGAGGAGCTGCCCCCACCCGTGTCACTGATTTGTTCATTTGTTAGTTTGTTAACTCATCTTCCACGCCCAGAGAACAATCAGTTTTATTCTTTGTTTTGTTTATTTATTTGTATGGCTGGCTCGGTGCTGGGGATCGAACCACAGTCCCTGCAGCTGCCTAAGCTTTCCTAAGCAGGTGCTTTAGACCACTGAGCCATCCAGCCGGGCCCTTATTCTTTGTTTTAAACTTGGTTTATTTATTTATATTATGGCCAGCTCAGCCTGTCCTAGGGGTGGGGTTGGTGCAGCATGTGGTGTCAGGGATCGAACCTCAGTCCCTGTGGTTGCCTCAGCTTGTCTAAGCAGGTGCTTTAGACTGCTGAGCTATCTTGCTGGCCCCAACCATCAGTTTTAGCCTACAGGTCACAATTAGAGTTGGTGCCCCTGACTGGACACAGTGCATGGTGATGAGAGTGATTGGATTTTTACTGAGAGAACATTCTTGGCACAGGACAGAGGGTGCCCAGGGCCGAGGGCGTGGCCCGGAGGAGGGGCCGACAGGAAAGGAGGCGAGGTGATTGGTGTGAGGTGGGCTCCCTAGGCGGCTCTCACAGCTGTGTTTGAGTCCCCACAGAGCTGTGTTTCTTAACTCCACAAACCAGAGTGTGGCAATTAGAAGCCAGCTCCTACATACGCATTTCCTGGGTAAAAGAAGACAACATTTGACCTTTCATTTGATGCTTCCCAGCTCATGGTCCAGGTTCCATGATTGTCTTTTCACAGCAGTAGCCCCTGTGGGAATTTGGTGCTTTGGTTCCCACACATGTTTGTTTGACTGCCTGTGTGCTATTCATAAACAATACCTGGTTTTATTTTCTATCTTTTGAAAATATTTACCTAGCCAGGTGTGGTGGTACACACTTGTAACCCTAGCTACTGGGAAGGCTGAGGCAAGAGGATAACAAGTTTGAGGCCGGCCTGGGCAACTTAGCATAACTTTGGTTCAATTCTCAGTACTGGGGAGAAAAAAAAAATCTTACAAGTGGGTTTTTACTGTACATGCCTTCCTATTTTTCTTTGTTGGTCTTGTATGTTTTGAGCGTTTACCCCTGATGTGTGGCTCTAGCTTTCCTACTTTATCTTTTTTTTTTTTTTAAAGTTTATTTATTTATTTTTTTTTCTTGTTTCAGAACTTCTGTTTTGTTTATTTTTATGGCTGGCTCAGCCTGCTCTGAGGGCAGGGCTGGCACAGCATGTGGTGCCTGGGATGGAACCATGGTCCCTGCAGCCTCCTAAGCTTTCCTAAGCAAGCGCTTTAGACCACTGAGCCATCCTGCCAGGCACCCTATCTGTTGTTTTGTAGGTCACAGTTTAAATCTGCTACAAACAGATTTAAAAATACAAAAGTATTTTCCATTCTCCAGTTAATGGCTATTTAGGGTGCTTCTCAGTCTTTACGATTCTGAGCAAGACAGTTTTGACTCTCCGCATTCCTGTTTCCTGCCGTGGATCTGGGAGCGTATCGCTAGGCCAGGACTTGGCCAGCTTTTCTGTGAAAAGTAAATATTTTAAGTTCTGCCACTGTGAGGTCTCTGTTGCAATTTTGCACCACTCTCATGATAGCTGGATGGACAGTATGTCATGAATGTGTTCGGTCCCAGGAAGATTTTACCAGAAGAGGAAGTAGGACTTAGCGCACAGGCAGGTCTGCCAAGCCTTGCTTGCGCCTTCTCCCCACTCCTAGGGCTGCCCCCTCCTAGGGCTGCATTGGGGAGCGTTTCTCGTGATGATGCAAGGTCGCAACGACCCTGTGCTGTCCTTGTTGAGTTTTAACAATGGTCTCCTGTCCCTTTGCAGAGCTGCATGCTTCTGGGAGGTCGGAAAACCACAGACATTCCACTGGAGGGCTACCTGCTGTCTCCCATCCAGCGGATTTGCAAGTACCCGCTCCTCCTCAAGGTGAGACGCACACCCAGCTCCCAGCCACATGGTGGAAGTCAAGTCAGCTCTGACTGGTGTGAGCCAGAGAGGAAATGTGTTTGGGGAGCTGAGAAGTCTAGCATCATTTTTGGCTTGGGGCCAGGCTGGATCTAAACCAAGCCCCTGTCCCTTTCTCTCCTGCTCCCCCTGCCTTCCACCCCACAGCTTGATTTCCACTATCATAGCAGATGGCTATAGTCACTCTGGTCTCACACCCTCACAATTTTAAAGTCAGCAGGAGGGAGCAAACTTGTTTTCTAGTAGTTGTGATGAAAGTTCTAAGATCCACTCAGGCTCTGACCATCTGTGGTCAAGGGAACATCACATTTCAAAAGCAATGGGCCTGGGTCATATGGTTTGACTTGAAGCAGTTACCCAGAGCCTTTGCTTGGACCATTTATCGTCTTCCAGTCTGTTTTACCTCTGAAACAATCATTATCAGTTGGATAGAGCTGGGTTCTGATTGGCTGAGATGTGGTTCCTTTTTTCTGCTCTGATCCAATGACTTTTGAGCAGGGCCATGGTGTGTTCTGATTGGTGGAGATCTGGCCAGGTGTTCTGCTCCTGAACCAGTTACTCTGAGTTTAGACTTGAGCTATGTGCTCCACCTTGAGCCAGTCACTGAAGCCCCCAGCCCCAGGCCCAGGAGTGGTGTCAGGTGGTGTCCTCTGCCAAAGTCTGTGTGCTTTTTGGAAAGCAGGGAGTGGGGAGGCATAGTAGTCAGGTTTGCAAATGGCAAACATCCTGCTGTTTCATCTCTTGCCCTTACTTTGATCTGTTCTTGGTCAGACCAGTTAAGGCAGCATTGCTACTTACTTGTTAACCTAAGAAAGATTGATCCTGAGTGCTACTGTCAGCCTCTGGGCAGATCCCATGCCGAGTGGAGACTCTGCCACCATCTGCTGCTCACAGACCAGGGTCTTCTGCCTTTGCGAGTGGTGCTGTTGGCTGGAGCCTGTGCTGGCTCTGTCCCGAGGCCTTGTGTCTGACAGCTGTTCCTTGGACTGATCGCTGGGCTTTGATTTGGCTGATGGTGCTTCATTCATGCACCTGCTGTGTGAAGTGGGAAAGAGGAGGGGGAGGTGCAAGGGAAATCCTGACCTTCACATTCTGCTTAAGCCTCTAAGCAGGGCCAGACCGGGTTGGTGATACAGGCTGCTGACCTGTGGCTGTCGGGTGGGACTCTGTGCTCCCTGCCCGTTCTCTGGCTAAGCTGTGTTTACCCTTCCAGGGTATGCAGAAGGAGCCCCTGCAGGTGGTGGTGGGAGCACCGTAGCTTCAAAAGCTTGCACCAGGTGGACCTGCACCATTGTGACCTGTGGGCCCCAGTGGCCCTGCATTATGTGCTGCTGCATCTGTTGGTGACTTACCAGCTCACGTTACTTGAGTGTTTATTAGGAAGCAGAACATTGTAAGGGATTAGAGGATACACTGGTAGCATGTACTCACCGTGTGTGGCCTGTCTCATACAGCCTGTGAGCTAGGATGGGGTTTGCATTTTCTTATTTGTTCTTTGAGAAAGGGTCTTGCTGTGTAGTTCAGGTTGGTGTTGAACTCATTATGTGGTTCATGCTGACCTCGGATTTATAGCAATCCTCCTGCCTCAGCTTCCTGAGTGCTGAGGATATAGGCTGAGTGATTATAGATATAGGCTGCTATGCCTGGCTTGCATTTTTTAAAAGAAGGGTTGTAAGGGCTGGCCTGATAGCTCAGCAGACTAAAGCACTTGCTAGGCAGAGTGTAGCCCCTGGGGTTCGATCCCGGCGCACCATGCCAACCCTGCCTGTGGGGCACCCTGAGGCAGTGATTAAGACCAGGTGTGGTACGCTCCTGTAATCCCAGTACTTGGGAGACTGAGAACAGGAGAATCACTACAAGTCTGGTCTACAAAGTGAGACCCTGTACACCTCATAGACCGTGTCCTAAATAAAGAAAAGAGGAAAAAAAAAAACATAGGTTTGTGAACATAGCAGAGCAGAGCACAGGACAGCACAGCACAGCACAGCACAGAGAATAATATGCAGCAGAAACCAAATGTGGCCAGAGAAGCCACACATCTACTACTGGCCCTTAACAGAAATGATTGGCTGTTCCTGGGTCAGAGGCAAGCAGGATTTGGGTTGAACTCTGCCCTTTTCTCTGGGTGTGATCTTGATCTAGTCACTTCCCATCCTACAGGTCAATTTCTTTTCTGTGGTCCAGGGTTTCCGTTAATGGCCCTCCCAGGCTTCAAGCTGCAGTGATCTGGGCACGTGCAGTGCTGTGGGCTAGGACCTCCCACTGTAGAGAGGGGTGGAGGAGGCACAGGGAAGGGAGGCAGCTATCCAGAGCTGCCCAGCAGGGCAGCGGCAGGGATGGCTCAAACCACACAGCTTCCGGTCTGTTGAGAAGCATTTGGGGGTTATCTGTGTACTGGGTATCAGAGGTGAGAACCTTTGTAGTTCTCTGAGTGGGGTGTTAAAAAGACTGGCTGATGGCCCTGTGCTGGGGGGGGGGGCAGTCTTGCTACAGCGCCAGAGCTGAGAGCGTCTGCTCTCTGGTTTCCAGCCCTTGCCAGAGTCTAGGGTCTCACTGGGCTCTTGGAGCAGCACATTTTGTACTGATTTATTTACTTATGTAGTCTTTTTGAGTCGGGGTCTAGCTGTGCAGTTCAGGCTGGCCTTGAGCTCACTTTTATAGCCCAGGCTGGTCTCAAACTGGGACAGATTCTCCTGTCCCTCAGCCTCCTAAGTGCTGGGATTACAGGCTTGCACCACCGTGCTTTCGTAGTCTTTTTGAGACAAGGGTTTCCCAGTACTATCCAGGTTGGCCTTGAACTCATGGATAGTCTCCTGCCTCAGCCTCCTCAGTGCTTGGATTACAGGTGTGTTCCACCATACCCAGCTTGTGCTGTTTTTCACAGCTGTGGGCAGGACTCCTGGATATAGGAGGGCCAAGAGCCCAAAGGGAGGCTTGGACTTTTCCGAGACTAGGAATTCCCCAGGGGCTGGAGACCAGAGGATTGCTGGGTTGTGGGTCCTCAGGAGGACAGAGTCAGTAGGGACAGTCAGTGTGAAGCATAGGGTAGAAGGAAGCAGCCCATGGGAAGCACAACTGAAGGCCCAAGGGATGTGGATTCTGTCTGTCTCTGTCCCTGTCCTTATCCCTGTCTCTGTTTCTCTCCTCTTTTGTGGCACTAGAGATTGAACTCAAGGCTTTCACATTAAGCTATATCCCAAGCCCTTTTTCTTTCTTTCTTTCTTTCTTTCTTTCTTTCTTTCTTTGTCTTTTTGAGACAGGGTCTTGCTGTGCAGTTCAGGCTGGCATTGAGCTCACTTTTGTAGCCCAGGCTCGTCTCGAACTTGCACTGATCCTCCTGCCTCAGCCTCGAAGTGCTGGGATTACAGGCGTGCACCACCACGCCTGGCTTCATTTTGTATTTTTAAATAGAGTCTTACTAAGTCACTAAATTGTCCAATTTAGTGGACCTTACACTTGTGATCCTCCTGCCTCAGCCTCCCAGGTGACAAGGACCCTTTCCTGTCTGTTTATGGCGGGGAGTTTTGGGGACCAGCCAGGTGACCTTCAGATTCCTGGGGGGGCCAGCCACACTCCTGCCTGATGGAAGTGCTCAAGAGTGTCCTGATCTTTGGCACTGCAGCTGGAACATCTGCATCAGCCCTGGTTGTCACACCACACAAGTAGAGTTTGTCTTCACTGTCACATTTTCCAGCGCTGTTTTACAAAAATGATCCTGTGACCCTGGGCAGCTGAGCTCAAACCCCAGCCTTCCCCTTGGGCTCTTCTACACTCCAATGTCCCTGCAGATGTCCCGAAGACCCATGTGCCCTGTGTCCCAGCACAACCCTGAAGGGTATAGCCCAGGGTCGAGGCTCTGGGGTGAAAACAGGGAGGAGGTGAAACTGAAAGCTGCTTTGGGAGCAGCCACAGAAGGCTGACCTCAAATTGCCTAAGAATAGCTGGGACATCGTATTTTGGCTCCCAGGCCGGAGGTAGAGAGTTGGCATTTTCAGGCTTTGCTGCGTTTTCCATCTGTGGGTCCAGGGCAACAATTTGAGCTTGGGGTGATGCTCTGTGCACAGCTGGTGGCCCCTGTGGGGTTCCCCAGCCATGGTGACCCTTTGAACTATTTCCTGCTAGCAGCCAGATCTTGTGAGTCAGCTGGTAGTACAGCTCTGGGGTCACCTGGTTCCCAGCTCTAGAGCTCTGGTCATGAGTGGGGACCCCATGCCTTTGTGCAGCTCAATGAGGGAGTTGGGTGGGATGAGTGGGCCCCAGGCAGCTGGGACACCAGAGGCTCTCTGGAGGGACATTTTCCTGCACTGTCTTTGCCTCTTGGGCTTCTGGTTTGTGGTCTCCTTTGCTGGCACCTCACCTCTGAGACTTGAGTACAGGTGGTCACAGCTCCACCCTTGGGCCTTGTCCCTATTTAGACTTTGTGCCATGGCCTCATCCCCTCCGTAGCCTTTGTTGTGACCACATCCTGCCCCCCTAGAGCCTGGAGCCCAGGGCCTTGTGCATATTAGGTGAGCGCTTGGGCACTGAGCTACACGCTTGGCCCTTTTTTATTTGAGACAGGGTCTCACAGAGTCACTAAATTGCCCAGCCTGGACTTGAACTCTTGATTGTCCTGATTCGGTCTTCTTTTTTTTTTGGTCTTTTTGAGACAGGGTCTCGCTATGCAGTTGAGGCTGGCTTTGAGCTCAGTTTTGTAGCCCAGGCTGGTCTCGAACTCGCACCGATCCTCCAGCCTCAGCCTCCCGAGTGCTGGGATTACAGGCATGAGCCACCATGCCTGGCCTGATTCGGTCTTCTGAGTAGTTGAGATTACAGGCAAGGCCATGGTGCTTGGCCCCCCGCCCTCAGTAACAAAGTGAATGGCTGTAGAGTGTGCCTCGCCAGCGTGCCCCACTGTTTCTGAAACCAGACATTGGCACCGCTTCATGGCAGCTTCTGCTGCCTGGATGTCGGCTTGGTTATTGCTTTGCGGGGCACACCCTGGGAGCTGTCCATCTGCACAGTCACTGAGGGGGTTGTGGCAGGGGTGTCTTCTGCAGGATGGCTGTGCAGCGTGTGTAGCTTTGGGTCCTATGTGGATTCTGTTTTCTGTGTCTGTGGGTGACACAGCTGTTATACACACTCAGCACAAGGACCTTGCAGGGGTGTCACTGCTGTGGGGGCCGTGCCCCTGGGAGGATGGAATGAGGCCTGAGGTTGGGACAGGGTAGCCCCATTTCTTGGTGGCAGAGACCAGAGCCTCAGATGTGCAGCCCTCCTGGCCCTTGAGGTGGCGGCGGGGTGAGAGTAGAGGATGTGCTCAGGGTGTTGACAATGATCCTCCTGAGTTAGGTCCCCCTGCTCCCTCGCTGCTAGTCTGCATGCCTGTGAGAAAAGATGTATCCCATCAGGCTGGAAAGGTCGGGAGGGGTCCAGGGCATATAGCCTTGCGTAGTTGGCCAAGCTTGAGCAAAACCCTGGAACAGTAGCACAAAAGCTCTGGGGCAGGATATTCTGAGAGACGTGGAGCAAGGGAGTGGGAAGGTGAGCCAGGGAGGTCAGGGCTAGTTGCTGTGGGGTTCACAGGCTGGTGTGGGTTCTTATCTTCCCTCAGAGGGATGGAGGACGAGTAAGACTCTATTTAAAAATAAAAAATGAAGCCAGGCATGGTAGTGCACGCCTGTAATCCCAGCACTTGGGAGGCTGAGGCAGGAGGATCAGTGCGGGCTTGAGACCAGCCTGGGCTACAAAAGTGAGCTCGATGCCAGCCTCAACTGCATAATGAGACCCTATCTCTTGACAAAAAAAAAGAAAAAGAAAAAATAAAAAGGGCTGGCGATATAGCTTAATGTGAAATCCCTGACTTCAATCTCTAGTGCCACAAAAGAGAAGGAGAGAAACAGAGACAGGAACAGGGACAGGGGCAGGGATGTGGGAACAGTGGTAACACAGGGCTGACTCTTCTAATGGGCCTTGGCTGTGCTGCTTAGAGAGCCTGCCTCCCATCTTTGGTGCCTTCCTGCAGGAATCGGCTTCCAGGGCTCTCGCCACCATCCTGGTGACTTCTGCTCCTCTCTGGGATTTTACTCTGACCCTGATGTTATGGAAGGAGCAGCTGTCCTCTGTGGATTGGCAGTGTCGCCTGCTTGCTGGAAAGGCACTAGAAGTGACAGGTCTCTTCTCTGTGGTCCCTTCTGCCCTGGCTCCATCCTCCCTGACCACAGTGCCCGCCCCATCCTGCTCTCGGGCTGGGCCCCAACACCTTGCCCACAGCGCCAGCCTGCATCCGCCTCTGCTCAGGTTCCTTCCTGTGTGGGGGCCTGCTGTCACCCTTCCTTTCCAAGCCAGGCTCCATGTGCCATCCCAGGACCCCTCCTGGTTGCTCTTCCTGGGTCCTGCTGTGCTCTGCTCTGTGCCCCACCATGTCCAGCTTTGTTACCCCGAACTGTGGGGTCCAGGCTAAGTTGCTTGGCCTTTTTGTGCCTCCATTTCCCCCGCTGTAATGAGCTTACTGCAGAGACCCAGGGAGCCTATGGGAGAACTCACAGAAGCGTTTTGCATGCCACTGGGGAGATGCTTATGTGGAGTGAACAGCAGAGGGCTGGTGTGGTTAAGCGTTGTGTTCGTACCTCAGTGTCCTCTTCTCTCAGTAGTGCCTTAGTTATGGGTTATTCAGAATAAGTTAGATACTCATGAAATACTAAACCATGCTTAATAAGTATGAGTTATTTTTATTGCCTCAGTCTGTTTCATTCATTGTCATAATAAAACTATATTAGAATTTTTTATCAGTATTTTGTTTATATATCTTGTTTTATCCTTTTACTTTTGTTTTTCTGTATCTGTAGATTTTGAATATCTCTTTTGTAAACACTATAAAGCTCCTATTTTAGAATCTGATAGGACACTATCATTTATGTTTATTGTGTATGTATATATAATATATATGTTACATATACTCACTTCTAACATCTTTTTTTTTTTTTTTTTTGTGGGACCGGGGTTCAAACTCACAACCTTGCACTTGCCAGACAGGCACTTGTGCCATGGAGCTATCTCCCTGGCCCCAAATTTTTATTTATTTATTTATTTTTCTTGTTTCAGAACTTTTGTTTGTTTATTTTTATGGCTGGCTCAGTCTGCCCTGAGGGCAGGGCAGGCGCAGCATGTGGTGCCGGGGATGGAACCAAGGTCCCTGCAGCTGCCTGCAGGCGCTTTAGACCACTGAGCCATCCTGCCGGGCTCTAACATCTTTTAAATTTTTATTTATTTTATTATTCTTTTGAATAGTTGTAAGTTTTTGGCTTGCTCAGTTATTTTTTCTGTCTCTGTCCTCTGTCTCCTCCCACTGTGATATTATTATTTTTTATTTATTTATGTATTTACTTATTTATTTTTTAATATTATGGCTGCCTTAGCCTGTTCTGGGGCTGGGGTGGGCACAGCATGTGTTGCTGGGGACCGAATTGCAGTCCCTGCAGTTGCCTATGCTTTTGTGCCGGGGATCGAACCTCGGTCCTTTCAGTTGTCTAAGCTTGCCTAAGCAGGCGCTTTACACCGCTGAGCCATCTCATTGGCCCTTCCACTGCTACATTATAATTTATAGCCACCATCATCACCACGGCACCCCATCATCACAGTGCAGGTTTAGACAGACCTAATTTAGGGTGAGCTGTGCTCTTAGGAAGGTCGGAGCTGGAGTGTGCGCAGAGCTTCTAACCTAGGGTCACACACATGGGCACCTGCAGGGAGGGGCAACACAGAGGTGAGCCCTGTGCAGCTTGCATACAAGTGAAGGCATGGCACACAGGAGTACCTGTCCCACTCCGAGGACGGCACCTCTGCAATGGCAGTTGCTCCAGTCGGGTGCAGATGCAGCCCAGGGTGACCAGAGCCCCGTCTTTGCTGCAAGGGGTGGACCACAGCCCATGGTGCAGGCTGATGCCTTGTACACAGCACACTGCCGGGGGCAGAGCTGAGAGAGGGCAGGCAGCTGGGCTGGGTCGCGTGGCTCATTCTCCCTGAAACCAGGGAGCAGCCGGGCTGCTCCTCCTGCTGTCCCTGGCCTCTACAAGTGGATGGGGTGTTGGGGACTCCAGCGTCCTTCCCTCTCCACTCATCACCGACCCTGGATGTGCTCTTTTTCTTGACACGGAGTGGGGTCTGAAACAGTCTGAGTTGCAGTCTGTTTGTGTGAAACTGCCTAGGAGTGATTTGCATGCGTGGAGGTTTTTGCTGTGCTGGGCAGCTTTTTAGTTCTGGGTTTTCTTGGACCTCCACATATGTTTCGCTTCTTATTTTCTTTTCCCTTTTTTTCCTCTCTAAGTAGCAGTGGTCTCCTTAGCTCCTTTTCATTTGCATCTTGCTGTCACCCTAGGGATGGCAGGGGCACCCAGGAACTGTGACTTTTCAAGAGGGCCCTGCTTTCTGACTTCAGATGTGGAGACTCAGACAGAACTGTGTGTGCAGAGCATCGATGGCGCCTCCCTGGCGCCGGCCGCGTGTCTCCAGGAAGCTGTGCTGCTTTTTTTCGATCCAGACCCCATGGGTGATGCCCCCACTCCTGGGGCTGCCTTTTCCTCTTTGTGAAAAGGACAGTGTCCTTTGAACTCTGCATCTCCTTTTTGGCCACTGCCAACCTCAGATCATAGGGAAAAGCTGGTACTGCAGTGTCTCCTGGTGACAAATCCAACTTTGTTTTTACACTGATTTTGTAGGCCCAGCTTTAGATGCTTCTGCTTGCCAGCAACTGAAAACCAAACTTAATCATTTTCATTATTTTTTTTTAAACCTTTGAAAACTTAATTTAAATTCACCTATTCAAAAAACAGAAGGGAAAACCGAAAAGATCCAGGGTGGGTGTGGCTTCAGGTGTAACAGTATCCAGCCCCCGTGATGAGGAAGTGGCTTCCTGGTCCCCTCAGCCTTAGGTCTGTGTCTTTCCATTCCTTCTCCCCTGAGGCACAGCCTGAAGTCCCCTGGCTCAGAGGGTTCCACATTCTCCTTATTGTGGGTAGCAGGACAGAAGGTGGTTCTGGTTTTGGTCATGAATTCACCCAGAGAGCTGAATTGGAGTGGCCTTTCTGGGATCCCACAGCCAAGAGAGGGGCATGGAGCTTAGGCCTTCCATGGGCCCTGTCCTGTCTCCCCTGTGCTTCCCACAGTCCCTCCTTGGGTCTCTAGTAAGGCTGAACCAGCTGGGCAGAGCTGACTGTGGCCTCAGACACAAATGCTTGCTTCTATCTGGCCTGGGAGAGGAGGACCTGGTTCCATTCTGTCCACTCACAGCCATGTAGGGACAGGGACCTCACCTTTTCGGGCACAGTGAGGCTGCACAGTGCCATCCCTGCAAGCACCGTCTTGGCAAATGAGCTGGAGGGTGCAGGGAGAGGAGGCACCTGGCGGAAACCTGGCTTCTCTGCCTCAACATCCTCTCTTCCAGGAAGCCCTCACCTCAGCTGGCTGTCAAAACCACATGGGAGGTCACCAGCCTGCATCAGGAGGGGTTCCCTCCCCACCCATCTTACCGTATCTTTTTAACTTTCCTTCCTTCTTGATTTCCCTCCCCGCTTTCCCCTCACCTCCCTTTGTTTCCTTTCTTTCTGGCAGCACTGAACCTAGGTGTGTTGACAAACACTTTAGAGCTCTCAGTGAGAAATGGTCCACCGCAGCTTGCTTGCCACGTGTCCACGCCACTCACCGCAGGCCTCATACAGGCAACTGACCACTGAGCTTCCTCCACTGATGGTTCTACTTTTTTTTTTTTTTGTCTTAAGACACAGTCTTGCTAAGTTGCCAGGCTGGGCTTGAACTTAGAATCCTCCTGCCTCAGCCACCAGGGGAGTTGAGATTACATGGCTTGCCCTCAGTTTCTCTGAGGGGTCCCCAGGGTGGGCCTCTGTTCAGATATGTGTGTTCTGAGAGCCACAGTATGGGGTATTTATTTCTAACCATCATCATTTCTTAGAGAGCAGGCCGAGCAGACCTGAGTCTATCCCTGTTACCTGTGAGAGCGCAGGGCTCACCTTCTCCCCTGAGTGTAAGAATGGACAAACTCCAGTGCAGCTGTTGCCTGCCTGGGTCACCTCGGACCCTCTGCAGTGTCAGGGACCCAGCGGGCTTCTTCATCCCGTGCGCTCCCACGAGGCTTAGCAAACAGCTCTCATATTCCTTCCAAAGCGCCCTCCTTTGGACCAGGCCAAGTAAGTTCTGGTCGCTGTCACAATGGGGGTGCGGGTTCCAGGACTTTCAACACTATAGTCCGTCTCCTTAGAAGTGTACTTCGTTCACTTATGTAGTGTATTCAGTTCTGAACCAGACAACGGCTGTTTCAGTGCCCTTGCTTTTAACACCATTGACCTTTGCTGGTAGAGCTTAAGCTTGCATCAGCTTTGAAGATACCCAGACTTTCTGCTTGTCTGAGACTGGCTGGGTGTTCTAACTCTGAGACTGAGAAACATTAAAGACTCTTTCAAATAAACCAGGTTGAAAAGTGGGCTGTTTCTGTTGTTCAATTGTAAGAGCTCTTTTATGTTTTCTTGGGCTCAAGTTCCTCACCCCAAATACCATCTTCTTGCTACTGTCTTAGAAGGAGGGATGGGAGTTTTTGATTCTGAGGAGCTCTATGTTTTGGTGGCGTGTACATTTTGGTGTCATGTACATGTTGGTGTCATACCTTAAGGTCATTAGGATTGAATCCTGTGTTTTCTTCTAATAGTTTTATGGTTGGGCTCTCCTGCTCAGGGTCCTCCTCAGCTCGGAGTTAAGTTTTATGCACTGAGCCTGGCCAGGTTTTGCCTGTCTTCTGCTCCCCACCTTTGTGCTGACCTAAGGCAGGGAGAGAGGTGGGGGCAGCTAGGCAGAAAAGGGAACTAACCTTTTTCTCGTTTTTACTGACTGCTGAGTACAGCGGCCTCACAGGGAGCTGTCAGCACAGTGGCACTGCCTCCAGGTTCCAAGGCTCTGGGATGAGCAGGTTGGGGGGGCACTGTCTTCTGCTGGCCAGCTACACTGGCCACCTGGTCCAGGGCAGGGGACTAAGTGAATGGGACAGTGACTGTAGTTTATCCAGGCTGTTAGTGTCATCTCTGTCTGCAGCAGGTAGCCCAGCCTGGGGCCAGCTCCTTGGAGCTGAAACAGTGAGTCCATGAGCTGAAACAGTGAGTCCATGAGCAGACGCTGAGGCCTAGCTTCCTGCACAGGTCATTATGTCCTGCCTGGACACCTGCAGCAGCCACCGAGTGGCCCTCTCACTGTTCTGATCATGCTGCAGCTCCTCTGTGCAGCCTTCTTTGAGAGGCCCGAAGTGGGATCCTTTACAGGGAGAGTCGGGTGGTCTTAGGTCTGGTCTGAGGCTCCTGACCCCTAGCATTCCTTGGGCTCGTGGGGTAGAGCCCAGAGCCTCTGCCCATGGTTTGGCCTCAGATGCTTCCCCAGCCTTGTGGCTAGTCCTTCTCTCTTGCCCTCTTTGCTGAGGCCTTGCTGGCCTCCTTGCTGTCCCTCAGTGCTCCAGGGCCTTTGTGCATGCCCTTCTGGGCCCTGCATGCTGTCCCACCAGTGGCTTATGGACCATGCCTTCCCGTCACTCAGGCTCTGCCCACGAGCCAGGTCCTCAGGCTTGCACCCCCAATGCTCTGTCCCTCCATCTGTGCGTGCTCATCTTGCACTGATCAAGAGTTACTGTGGTGCAGGTGTTTGAGCAGGAAGTGCTCTGTGTACTGGGCTGGAAGGCTGCAGCTGGTGACAAAGTCTGGAGCCGACTGCTGGGCTTGCATCTGCTGGGTGACTTCACCTATCCACTCCATCCGGGAGGATGCAGCATGCAGCAGTCCCTGTGCTGTGCCTGGAGAGGGGATTAGCTGCTGTCACAAATGCTACTGTGGAGCCCTTGCTGATGGTTCCCCTTGACCTGGGCCTCCTCGAGGCATCTTGTTCTCTGCCGGTCACCGGGGTGATGGGTCCCATAGCTGCTCGGCCATATCTGGGGGAGAGATGCACCTGCCATGGCCTGCCACCTGCCTGCTCCCCTTGAGTCTGCCTGGGCCATGCTCTCATCCCATCTCTGATTCCACTGCATAGGGCCACGTCTTCCCCATGAGCCTCTGCCAGAGCCCTCAGAACCCCACGTCGTGGGCAGAGTCCGCTTGTAGTCGCACCCAGAATGCCACAGGAGCACGCCACTGAGTGCTTACTATGTACATGTTGGGCATTTTTCTCATGATGTCCAATTTATCCCTCACTATAAAGAACAGGCATAGTTAAGTTCCTGTCCCAATCTCTCCTCTTGCTTCGAGGTCTTGGGCCTCAGTCTCTCCAGCTGTTAATGAGGATAAATAAACTGCCATAGGAGCCAGGGCGAAGGCTCAGTGATGGGGCACTAACTGTCACTGTTCTTCTCACCCTCATCCCCCTGGCTTGTGGGTGTGAAACGAGGCTCAGGGTGCAGAGAACCTGCTGTCCCTGGTGCCTGGGATCATTGCATCTGCAGGGACTGGGAGGTCTCTGATTGTTTGGGAACACAGAAGAAGTAGTGGAAGAGGAGAGCTCCTGGTCATGTTGTGTGGCCTAGGTCCTGTGAAGGTGATGCCCCTCAATCCCATCCTTCCTGGGGACTGAACCCAGGACTTCATGCATACTGTGCAAGTGTCGCACCACTGGGCACAGCCCCAGCCCCACGGGGTATTTATTTATTTATTTATTTATACAGTGCACGTTGTTGTCTTCATAGTAGTTATTCCGAATACGAGATGCAAACATGATAACTCTTCTAAACACTATTGGTACAAATATGTCTTCTACTTATTCTGCCAAGGAAATGCGGGTAGGAACTATATCTGTGGTCACTTGGTGATAGCCCACCTCTGTCTCTCTCTGTCTGTTCTACATGCTATGCATTGTCTCCTGGCACTTCTTAAGTACCATGTGGGCCTCTGCCCCAGCCCTTTTGTACTCAATGTTCCCTCTGCAGGAGATACTTTGCCCTTAGATTATGGCTCAGCCAGGGTCTCTGCTCAGATGTCACTCCAGGGGACTTCACTTGACCTCCCTGTCTGAAACAGCACTTTCTGCTCTCTTCTCCTGACCTGTCTTAGTATTTCTTGTGACTTGATACTTTATGGAAGAGGGGACCAGGTGACATTTATAGAATGAGTGCTGCATGCCTGAATGAATGAGTGGGCTCCTGGCCCGAGGCCACTCCACTTGCTTATAGGAGCTGATTCTGGGCTAGGCACCCCCTGGATTGACAACTTGCCCTCTCTTCCTGCTCTGCCCCAGGAGCTGGCCAAGCGGACGCCAGGCAAGCATCCAGACCACCCCGCAGTGCAGAGCGCGCTGCAGGCCATGAAGACGGTGTGCTCTAACATCAACGAGACCAAGCGGCAGATGGAGAAGTTGGAAGCCTTGGAGCAGCTGCAGTCTCACATCGAGGGCTGGGAGGTACGCATGGCTGGGAGGTGGGGGGACCTGAGCTGCGGAGGGCCCAAAGGTCAGGCCATGAGGACAGATTGTGGCCTGGTGCTAGGGTTGATCTGCAGCATATTTTGCTTGGTCTACAGTACTTTCAAAAAAAGTAGCTTATTTATTTTCCAACTGAATCCACATTAAGTTCCAGGACTAGTTTTTCTGAAGAATTGGTGACATGTGTCCTGAGTGCTCAGGCTCGACAGCCCTCAGAGCCTCACATTTTCCTACATCCCCATTGCTCCCTATTTCTTCCCATTCATTCTTCCACATGCCATGCTCTGTAAAGGGCCCTAGAGCTTCTGAGGCCAAGTGGCATTCAGGTGTCTACTCTAGGACAGACTTCAGGCTTAGTACTTCCTTGGTAGGTGACATTAGGCACATGCTTCAGTTCCTCTTCTATACCTGGCATATAGGAGGTACTCAGTAAAGGGCAGGTGTTGGTCTCACTGCCTCTGCAATTATTAGGAGATAGGATTCTTCGGCTCTTCACATTGTTTATAATTTATTTGCTTAAGCTCCCTCTCCTTCTTAGATTATTAGAAGTTTCCTATGAGTCTGCAGAAGGAAATGGGAAATTATAAGTAAATAAATCAGTTGCAGAGTAAACACAGCTGGAGCTGGAGGTTAAGACCCAAGATGAAAGGCTCATGGATAGAGATCCGCTGTCTGAATCATTCACATGAGCCCTCTGGGTTTTCTGGTCGTGGTGGCCCTTGCTGGGTTAGGGATTTAGCGTTCTTTTGCTGGTACAAGGGAACCCAGATGTGCTACTCAGTTGCTGTGAGGCTGAGCGCTTGGCGCCAGATGGGAGAAGTCTATGCACAAGGTAGAGGGGGTTTTGCATTGGCACTTACCATGTGCCGTGCCCTCCTTCTGCTGGGCTGCTGCCCCAGCTGAGGCTAGAGGACAAACAGCTGTGCTTCTCAGACTCCCTTGCAGCTTGGGCTTAGAGTATGAGTTGAGGTTTGGCCAAGATCAGAGTTGGCTGCTTGAAAGATGGGAGGTGGGACAGCGGCACCCTTCTGCTGTTTGTGGGGAAAGCACAGTCATGGCTTTTGTGTTTGGCTTTCAGGGTGGCCGCGTTAGCAGAGGGCCCAGGCTCTGGCTTTGAGTGTGCAGGGTAAGCCCAGAGTATCCATAGGTGCTGGGGTGGTGTATACCCTATGCCTCAGGTGGCTTTGTAGCTGGCAGCTGAGGGAACAGCTGCTGCATGCCGAGGTGGCTGATGAACAGCGTTTCCAGGAGTAGGAGCTGGGGCTGGCCAAGTCTGCCTCTTCTTGACTCAGGACAGTGGCTTCCCCGGTGGGCTGCTTCTGCCTTGTCATTAGTTTTCTGGGAAGCCTTGGCCGAGACTCTGGCCCCTTTCATGATTAAGCTTCTCGTTCCTTTCTGCTTAAAATGATGACCTGGTCTGTTTACTGCCGCTGAAAGTTGCCCAATGCTCAGATTTGCTGGCTAGGTTGCGCCGTCTGAGGACTTCCTTCTCAGCCTTCTGATGTCCCACATCTGTGACTTGCTGTCTTCTGATTGTGACCTTTCCTTTGTGATTCCATAGAGGCATTACACATTCAAAACTGAGAGAAAGAACTGGCTTTCCCTGGGGCCAGAGGGAATGGTCCTCTCTATTGGACGAAAATATTTTCTGGAAGCCCCAGGAAAACTTCTCCTTACATCTCATTGGCCAGAAGTGGGTTATGGGGCCACTTCCAAGAACAAATTGAGTCAGTTCATTTAAGTACCTGTCAGATTGGGTTTTGAGCTTCCTGACAGCCAAGGTAAGAAGAGCAGCTCAGATAGATTACCTGTCGCTCATTATCAAAAGAGCAGAATAGTCTGGAACACTGAATTGCGTAGCTCTCAGTTGGCAAACAAATTTCTCACATAGTGCCTCTGGGGAAGAGTCTTGAGCAAGTTCTCTGGCAGCCAGAGCGGAAGTGGCTTTCTGAGGCCTCTCTGGTAAGGAAATAGGAACTAAGGAGCTATGGAATACTTTCTGCCCCTGAGAATCTATAACTTGGAGCTCGCTGGGTCCATATTTTTATCACTGTTTCTGAGAGTGCAGCTTAGGAAATCAGAAATAACCTACAGTGAGAACTGCTCTGTTACAGAACACCTGCTATGTGCTGCCAACCCAGCAAGGGAGGTGTTACAGTTGTCTGTGCTGTGCAGATGGGGAAACCGAGGCACGAGGACATGGATTGGAGGCCCAGCCGTGTAACTCGCAGATGGCTGTGCCTCAGGGCAGTGCGGCTGCTCTCTGGGTCTTGTTCTGTGTGAGTGTGAGTGATGCTGCCTCTGAAGTCCTGTCCCGGGCTCATTGTGAGGGTGACACCAAGAGTGGAACCAGAGCTCTTTGGGAAATATGAAGGAGGTTTTCCATGAAGTAGAAAGGTCTTCCAGTCAGTTTGATTTTAAATCAAGTGAATTGTGAATAAAACATCTCTTATTAGGAAGAATAATGTGAACTGTTGAAGCTACTGGCAATGGCCCACGCAGTCAGTAGTCACCTCTGGGGACCTCTGACTAAGGCTGTCACTCACAGTGAGGGGCGGGGCTTATAAGTCCTTGTTTCAGACATTGGGAGGTTTTGCATCTTTCCATTTGTCTTCTTGCTGCCCTGATAGGTGGCCCTCTCTCTTCCTCTTTCTCTTTTTTGGCTGGCAGGGTGGAGCAGGGTCTCTCTCTTTCTTTAAAATTTTATTTTAAAGAAAAAGAAACAATAAGTAAGTAACAAAACAAACAAAAAATTCCAAAACAGTATGATAGTAAGGTAACAATGGTTAATACATTGCATATTGTTATCTTTAAATTAGTTATTCAAAGTACTGGATAGGAGCATTTAATTGTGCAAACTACTAGCACAGACATATCTTTTCAATGAACTGAGAGAAATTAATAGAACTTAATAGCAATTAATAGAGCTATTTTAACTATTATCTGTGTATAATATACATATATTGTAAATTATCGAAAAAAAGATACGAAGTAGAAAAAAAAAAAAAGTGAGGGTCTTTCCAGTCTCCCTCCTTGCAGTTTGCTTTTGTCCCTAGCTTACTCTTCTGTCCATGTGGCTGTGGTTTTGCCTCATCTGTCATAGGCCATTGCCCTTTTTTGTTGTTAAGACTGGGTTAGTTAAAACCAGATACGTTAAGCTGTGAGCCCATTTAACTGAGCACAGGAAGTGGCAGCGTGTCGTAAGGCCCGGAAGTGAGTGAACTAGCCAGGCTCCTTGTGAAGACAGATGCCTTTGCCTCAGTTTCCTACCCTGAGAAGTCCAGGGAGTGGCAGAAATCCCCTTCAGGGCATACTGAGGAGCCTGCAGAGTGCTTGGGACAGCACCCACCTCTGTGACCGGGTGCCATGGGCAATGAGGCCAGGGCTCCTTCTTTTCCTGGGTGCAGGATTAACTGAGTTTATATAAGATGCTTAGACAGAGCCTGGTATATGCTAAGTCCTATGCACACCGTAGGTTGTATTTTTATTGTTTTTGTAATGCTGGGGTTTGAACTCAGGGTTCCATGTGTGTTAGGTGAGAGCTTTACCATGGAGCCACCCCAACGTGTGATGTGGCCTCTAATGTTATCTGCCCTTTCGTCAGCTCTGAACATGACTACTTCTGCTGGGTTGTGGCCGTGTGTTTGGAAAGAGGCCACCACCCCCGACTGGTTGTGTCTGGCTGCCTCAGCTTCTGTTCTCTGTATCTGATCCTTAGTACTCCCTGACCTCAGCTCCAGGGAGGCTGAAGTGTCGTGGGCTTTTCCATGGAGCTGCTGGGGAAGGCCTGCCCTCCTGATCCTGGCAGCATGCTTGGGAGTCCAGACACAGGCTGCGGGGAGGTCCCTGGCCAGGGCCCAGAGGCAGCTTCCTGCCCTGCCACACTCTCCTCCCAGGTCCTGCAGTGGTCTTGGCTGCAGGTGAGGCCTAGTGCAGGTGATTTAGAAGCTCCTCAGACAGGCAGCCCAAGCTCCTGTGGAGCCTGGAAGGCAGGGAGTGGGGCCTGAGTTAGGTGAGGTAGGGGTGTGGTGGGGAGGTGGATTCCACATCCCTGAGTGCCCAGTGATAGAGCCTCACTTCCCAGGGCTCAGTGCTCATGAAGACCCTGGGATCCCTCCCTGGTGACTACATCATGAGAATCAGAGGACTGCCTGTAGTGTGTGTGTGCCCATGTGGTCCCCTGCCAGCCACCAGCTGGGATTGCTGTTCTAGGCCACACAGCTCTGGATCACAGGAAATTTCTGGAACCCTGAGTAAAGGGGGCCGCTATACCCAGCTGTACCAGGGCTCCAGAGTAGCTCCAGCAGCCGTGAGAGAGACCCTGGTCACCAGCAAACGGCCTGGTGTTTGAGTTGCCTAAACTGGTTCCCCTTCCTGGCTGTCCAAAGTAACTGTGTCAGCACATCTTGCTAGGGTAGATGCTTCTGTTGTTCAGGGTGGTAAGCGCTTGGGGGACAGGGAGTCTGTGATAATTCTCCTTTTCTCTTCCTTCCCCAAGTTCATTTCCAGTCAGGGACAGTGCAGGGTCTCCTTGGTCCTCCCCCCAGTGTGATCTGCAGGTCTGCCCTGTGACTTTCCCAGCAACTGCTTTTGCGCAGCACCTCTGGGCCCGAGTGTCTGAGGCCCCCTCCGTCCCCCTGAGGATGGCCAGAGTCCTTCTGCTCGTGTAGTAGTGATGCAGAGGTGTGACAACTCCTGTAAGCTAAGGGCACGTGTTCCTGGCAGTGCAGCAGATGGCGAGGTTGGGCTGGGCGCTGCGCTCTGCTCCCTCTGAGCCCAGATGCGTGCAGCTCCTTTTGTGCCATCAGTGGCAGCAAAATCCCCCACCGTGATGGCTGTCTTGGTCTTCCTGCTGATGGAAAGGGGAAAGGAAGGAGGCCAGAGGAAAGTGGCCTTTTGCAAGGCAGCCATGTGGCAGTGGGCACACTGGTGGTGCCCTGGGCACCTGACTATGCCTGCTGTGAGGGAGGCTGCAGAATGTTGCCTGTAGCTGGGTAGCCGAGGTCCACCAAAACCCCATTCCCCAAAATGATAGCAGTATGGGTTTAGAGCTAGGTGGACATTCTGTGCCCACCCTTATCTCTCCCCAGTCTCTTCTCTCTTGTCCCATAGACCTGTAGACTGACCTGGGTGCTCCCTGGCTCTGAGCAGCCTGCTCAGATCCCCATCCTTGCCTTCAGCCTCTGCAATAGCCAGGCTCAACTTGCTGTGGCCTCATGTCCTTCTCGGTCACTCTGCCCTGTGCCTTGATAATGATCAGCAGACGACACCCATACAGTGTTGTGGCCTCTGTGGCACCCTGGAGAGAGGACTGGGGAGCGTAGGGAACAGTTCCTACCAATGCGTGCATCCTTGGCCAGATAGGCACTCTCAGTCCTGTGCCTGACGGCAGTCAGGAAGTCACCAGCTGTTCCACTAGTATCTACTGAGAACCTGCCATGTGCCAGGGTGTGTTGTACACATAGGAATATAGTGGCACATGCTCAACAATGGCTTTATCATTACAGAAGGCATTCTCAGGGGGGACATAATTGGTCAACAAATAAATAACAAATTATAGACAACAAAAAATGACCCCAAACAAAAACCAAACCTAAGCACACCCGGGTGCAGACTAGCGGCTGCTATTCGCTGTGTGCAGTAGTGAATCACTTCGGCTTCCTGGACCGTACACCTCGGTTGGATCACACTGCTGTGCTGTCCCTAGGGCTGTGCTGGCATGCTCAGCAGATGGAAGCCATCAGTCACATGCATGGTTATTCTGTCTGCTGACAGGCTTGCCAGTAGATGTGTGTTAGCCTTTTGGGGGTGCTTGCGGGAGGTGGTGAGTTCTTTGCATGGGATAGGATGGGAATATTCCCAGTGCCCTCCTGACCTGGCTGGTGCACTTACTGCCCCCATGCCTTGGTCCCCAGGGCTCCAACCTCACGGACATCTGTACCCAGCTCCTCCTGCAGGGGACCTTGCTGAAAATCTCTGCAGGCAACATCCAGGAGCGGGCCTTCTTCCTCTTCGACAACCTCCTCGTGTACTGCAAGCGGAAGTCCAGGTGACACGCTGGGGTGGGAGTCGGGGTCCTAGGTGCCAGGAGGAGGGGTTTGGACAAACCCACTGCTTTCTCTAGGTGACATCTTCTGTCTAGGCTCCTTTTCCTCTTTTGTGAGTTGAGGGATTTGTTCTAAGTTAAAATATGGTGAGAACCACATATGTTACTGTAAGTTTTCTCAGAGTCACATTTAAAAGTAGTGAACAGAAACAGATGAAGTGAATTTAAATGATGTATTTCATTTGAACTAACATATCCACAGGTATTATAATATCGTGATCACATTTGACACATTGTGCTTTCACACTAAGTCTGCAGAGCCTGGGAGTGTGTTCCTGTCCCAGTGCACTCAGTTTGTCCAGGATGCATTGTGGGTACTTGGTGTCCACCTGAGGCTTGTGCTCTGTACTTCGCAGTAGTCATGGGAGCCGAGAGGTTGATGTGACCCCAGTGCCTGGGATTCTGAGATGGGGGGCAGGGGGCGGGGCCTGACAGGAGGAATACCCTTTGCTTGCTGGGATTTGGAGGGGAAGAAAGCATCTTGATGGTTTTTGCATCCTCATGGGTGCTTCTTGCGCTTCATAGACCCTGGGCGTGAGTGGACGGGCGATGGGCAGGCAGTTGGGTGCAGTGCGCACCTGACTGGAAGTCTGGGAGCCAGGTGGGCAAAAGGGAGGAGGGAGCGGTAGGTGCCCGGAGGCTTGGGAAGTGAGTGGATGGATGATGGATAAAGGTAGACAGGGAGGAAAGAGCACAGCGGGTGGGTGTTGAGTGGATGTGTGTGTGTGTGGATGGAATCCGAACGGAGTGGCTGCGCACTGAGACTACAGCAGGTGGGTGGGGCGTTGCGGCAGTGAGCTAGTGCCAGAGCTATTGGAGGTGCAGACAGGGAGACCAGCAGAGGAGCGTCCACACAGGCATGTGTGTCAGCCCCGTCGCCACAGTTCCCTGCAAGACAGTGACTTTTCTCCGGCTTTCTCAACATAGTTGGTTTTCTTTTTTTTTGTCTTTTTGAGACAGGGTCTCACTATGCAGTTCAGGCTGGTCTTGAGCTCATTTTTATAGCCCAGGCTGGTCTCAACTTCCCACTGATCCTCCTGCCTCAGCCTCCCAAGTGCTGGAATTACAGGCATGGGACACCATGCCGGGCTACCACAGGCAGTTTTCACATGTGGCCTTAGCCTGACCTTGTAGGTTGTTAGAAAGCCAACAAGAGCACCTGGAACCATGGGACACGTCTGTTATTGAAAGAGTCACTTTTGTCTGTCTTTCGCTGTCCTTCTTGCTTTGTGTTTTGTACTCCTAGGGATTGAACTCAGGACCTCATGAATGTGGCTTGAACACACCTGCAGGCTGAGCCCCAAATCATTATGTCAGTGGAGGTTGTAAATATATGCAGAGTCCTTTCCTGTCCCTCTTTTTTTTTTTTTTTTTGTACTGGTAGTTGAACCCAGGGCCGTGTACATGCAAGGCAAGTGCACTGCCTGGTGAGCTACATCCCCAGACCTTCTTTTAAATTTTTATATTGAAATAGGCTCTTGCCAAGTTACCTAGGCTGGCCTCAGACTTGCAGTCCTATTACCTTGGCATCTTGAGGCATGTGCTGTAATGTCATGGGTCCGTGGCAGGGTCTACAGTCTCCCCTCTGTCAAGGCCTTTTGTATGTGCATATTATAGGCAAGCAGGGACTTCTGTCCTGTCACACAGGCAGCAGGCCCAGGGCTTCCCTGTCTGGCTTGCTTGGTCCTCCTGGTCTCTCCGGTCTGCTCTCACCTCTTTCTCTTCGTCTGTCTGTAAATCCCTGCATCTCCCACATCTCTCTGGCCCCTGTCTCTCTGTTCCCCCCATCTCCTGCCCACACTTGGCCTTGATCCACCCAGAGGCCTAGTGCCCTTGGTCTTTCTGGATTTCCTCCCCTTCTCATTCTCCTTCTTCATGCGAGACTAGAGGCCTGGCTGCCTCTGCCTTCCCCCTGGGCTCCTTCATGGTCGGTGGAACCTGGCCCTACTTCACTTGACCCTGGTTGGCTCCCAGCTGGTCAGGCCTCTCTACCCCATGCCTTACTATGCTTTCCAGAAATACATATGTGTGGTGGGTGGGGCTCAGCTTACAGTTTATTGGTGGGTGGGCAGGTGGTGTGTGGTCAGTAGGACTGCGGTTGGGGTGGAAGCTTAAAGGAAGGGGAGAGAGGGTGTGGTGATGCAGGTGCTTGGCTGATGGTGGCCAGAGTGCTGGGCTGTGTAGACACACAGATGAATAGACAGAGAGGAAAAATACGAGGTGGGGGCATGGCTGGCCGGAGCACAGGGGCATGAAGCGGTAGTGGGCAGCTTGGTAGACAAGAGACTCCCACCTTTCCATGTTCTTGCTCTGCAGGCTGAGAATGGGCACAGTGACCAGTGCGGCCCTTTTCAGATCCTCTTCCCTGCTGTTGTATTTTAGGGATGAAATGAAATGGTGACTTTCCAGAGGCTTCCAAATTCCTTCATCTGGCAGGGTGGGAGCTGAGAGCTTAGGTCCCATTCTGAGCCCCCTTTGTGACATTGCTGCCTTCTTGCTGGCGACCCTAGCCTTGTCTGTCACCTGCTGTCTCTGCGTCTCTGTTTCTGTTGGCCTCCTCAGACTGTAGTGAGAAACCTGGTCACGGCTCAGATGATGGGCAGTGGGTGCACCTGTGCCGCCTGGTCCTTGTTTTTTTTCTCCCCTAACTGGGGACTGTGCACCCTCCCCCCTCTTCCTCCTGGATCCCTGTCCAGCCACCCCTCTAGTTTTGTGGCTTAGCCTCTCTGTGCTTCCGTTTCTTCATCTACAAAGCAGTGCACCTAGCAGGGTTGCTGCAGAGATGGATGCACTAAGTGCTGGGTGCAGAGTAGGGACACAGCGCACAGTAGGGCCTGGCCACTGCCTTCTATTGCATTGTCCTGGGATTCTTACTCAGGCCGCCATGCGTTCAGGCCCCTGCCCTGGCCTTCCCTCCCTGTCCCAAGGCAGTGCTCTTCTACTGGGTCCTGGAGTCTCTCTCTCATCCCTGCAGTGTTTCATCCTTGCTCCTCCTTTTCCCTCCATCTGGTCCTTAGGGTCTCTCTACTGCTGCCCCCTAACTTCCCTTTCCTGCCTGGCCCTCTGGTCTCACGGGGCCACCTGAGTGTCTTCCTTTGGCCCCTGTGGAGCTGCAGCCAGTGCCAGCCAACCCTTCCCTGGCATCTGGCCTGGGGCTCCCAGAAGCAGATGCTTTTCAAAGAAGACTGGGACCTCTGTGACCTGCTCCCACCTCTGCTGGATTGGCTGAGCCCCAGGGCAGGGGCTTCCTCCTAGGGTAGGCTCTCCTGTCGGGAGGGTGGCTGCTACCACCAGTTGTGGTTATAGAGAGCTCCACTTCTCTGCATGGATCCTGTTGGGTCCTTCCTGCTGCTGCTGTGGTGTGCTCTTTTAAGGCCAGTCCCCGCATTGATTTTCTAAAGGAGAAGCCGGCTGGTTGGAAGGAAGGGATGCACTGTCTTCTAGAGAACCTAGCATGTATCCAGCCTTCCTGCCCCTGCCTCTGAGTCAAAATCGAGAGTGCTGAGTCTGGGGCAGGGCACTGGCGGAGGAATTCCTGTCTGGCTTGTGTGGTCACACAGTGCTCCACGGCCAGGTGTCTCTTGGTCTTTGCCTGTGCAGTGCAGGGCATTGCTGTCCAGGATGTGGGTCAGGGTCATGGAACAGAGTGCTCTGGACTAATTTGAAAGCAGAGACTCCTTGGATGCCAGAAGTGGATGGGAATGTTTTGATAGTCTGCCCTCTGAGCTAAGAAGGGGAAGCTGAGGCCCAGGACTGCTGAGTCTGCCGTATCTGAGCTGCTCGCTCAGCATCTTAGCAGCCACAGTAGCGTGTGGCAGCTAAGAGCATCAAGGCACTGCTGCTTACCAGCCTCGTGACCGTGGGCCAGTTATGTCAGCTCCTCGTGCCTCTATCTTCCTATTGGGGTAGGGGTGGTGGTGGTAAAAGTGATTCCCATCCAAGCAGACTAATTTTGTAGGATGAGTAAGATATGGAAAAATTGGAGATGTACAGAGGCTAGAATAAGTCCTGGAGTGAGTAAGAGTGAGTGAGAGGTGGCCATAGACACACATGTCTTCCCTTGGGCTCTCATACATACTTCACACGAGTTATGTCTGATACAGGAAGGACTCTTTTCCCATCCTGCTGCTGTCCCAAACTGTCTCCTCTGGTTTTCCTCATTCTTAGTAAATGTCACTACCAGATCTGTGTGCACACGCACAGTTGTGTAGAAAGTGTTTATGGAATTGGCTCCCAAGACTGTGGAGGGAGTCTGCCCAGCCACCAGATAGATCTTCAGCTAGCACACTGAGGAGCATGGACGGCCTGTGTGTAATTTGTGTCCTAAGAGAGGCAGCTTGTGACTTAGGTGGAGCTCACAGGTCACCGGGAGGGTGAAGATGGTAAGGACGTTTACCCCAGATCTCCAGGCAGGATCGGCATCATCTTTGACTCTGAGCTGATCTTCCCCTGCTTGACCAGCACGTCCTTCTTGTCTTCAAATTTTATCCAATCAAGGGGCTGGGGAGATAGCTCTGTGACACAAGTGCCTGCCTGGCACGTGCAAGGTCATGTGTTGGAACCCTGGTCCCACAAAAAAACAAAAAACAAAAAACAAATTTTATCCAATCAAGATTGTAGGAAGACTGTGTGTGTGTGTGTGTGTGTGTGTGTGTGTGTGTGTGTGTGTGTGTGTGTGTTGGTTGGCTGATTCTTGACCCCTACCTCATACTGTACACAAAAATCAACTTTAGATAGACTGTAGATTTCTAGCTTCTAGAAGAAAGTGTAGGAGACCATCTTCATCATGGAGGGTAAAAAAAGATTCCTTAATAAAGTTTTATTGGAACACAGACACTGCCATTCATTTATGTGCGTTCTGTGGCTACTTCAGTGTCACAAGGACAGGGATAAGCTAATGCGATAGACACTGTATGACCTGAAAAACTAAAATGGGTACTATTCAGCCCTAATGTTTTTAAGTTGCCAACTCCTGCTAGAAGCAATTAAGAGAAGGCAATAAAGGAAAAGCAAAATGCAACAACAGCAACAAAAAAAGGCAAAGGACAAACATTTCACAGAAGAAGGCTTTTTTTTTTTTCAGAATTATTTATTTATTTATTTATTTACTTTCTTGTTTCATAGAACTTTTGTTTGTTTATTTAGTTTCATGGCCAGCTCAGCCTGCCCTGAGGTCAGGGATGGCGCAGCATGTGGTGCCGGGGATCAAACCGCGGTCCCTGCAGCCGCCTAAGCTTTCCTAAGCAGGGGCTTTAGACCACTGAGCCATCCTGCCAGGCCCAGAAGAAGGCTTTAGAAGACCAATAAATCCGGAGATGCTGGCCCTTATTACTCATGTGGGAAACAGAAAATAACTGTTCAGTGAGCTGCCGCTGCATCCCTGCCAGAATGGCTACAACACAGAAAGCACCAGTGGTGGCAAGTGTGGAGTAACCAGGGTGCCCCTGTCCTGGCGGGTCTGGCCACACTGGGGCTGCTGTTCAGGAACACAGCCCAGTAGTGTCCACCAAAGCTGATCACATGCACCCCTAATCACGGGAGAATTTGGCTCCTGGGAATCTGACCCAAAGAAATGTGCACACACCTTCTCCTGAGATACGTGCAAGAACTCAGGGTAGTACCACAGGGAAATAGGCAAATCCTCGTCACTGTCAGTGCGATGAGTGGGAGACTCGCAGTCAGGAGTGAAGGAAGCCAGACACGCGAGCACACACTGTGACTCTGTTTCTGTGAAGTCAAGGAGAAGCAAAGCCCTCAGTGGCACTGGACGTCAGTGTAGTGCTCACCGTCATTCAGGGTGGCAGCTCGGGCTTCTGGGTGCCGGAGGTGTGGACACAAACATGTTTACTTTGGGGAAGTTAATTGAGCCATGGATGTCTTTGGTCATTTTCTGTGTTTGCAAATGTTTGTGTGTGCCTGTGTGTGTGTGTGTGTGTGTGTGTGTGTGTGTGTGTGTGTGTGTGTGTGTGTGTTTCTATGCATGTGTGCAAACCATCGTTAGCTCTTACCTGGTCACTGCCACGCAACACAGTCACTTGGTCTCTGAACCTTACCAGATGTCTGTCTCTGAGCCCCCTGGCCCAGGAGTAGAAGTGTGTGCTCAGACAGTGGGTGGTATGCATGACACAGATCAGCACCTAGGTGTGTGCCTGGCATGGTACCTGTTCTGATACTGCCCTATAGTCCCTAACTGGGTATTCTCCTCATAGGAAATGCTGGCCAGATTTTTTTCTTTCAGATTTATGTATTTGGTACAGTGTCTCACTATGCAGCTCAGACTCATAGTGATCCTTCTTCTTTCAGCCTCCCCAGTAATCCCAGGTATGTGCCATCATGCCTGGACTATGGCCCGATGTTTGTTAACTGTCTTAATTTGTTTAAGGTAATATGGCAAAAATCACATTAGCTGGACATCCTATAGACAGTGCAGCTCTGGATCCTGAGAAGTTCAAAGTTGAGTCACCACTAGACTCAGTGTGTGGCGAGGGCTTGCCTTCTGCTGTTTGATGGTGTTGCTTATTGTGTGCTCACATGGTAAAAGGGACAAGACAGCTCTGAAGCCCCTTTTATAATGACACTAATCCTATTCATGAGGGCTCTGCCCCATGACCTAAGCACCTCTCAAAGCCTCCATTCCTACTACCATAACATTGGGGTTCAGGATTCACTCTGATTCTGGAGGGATGCTAACATTCAGACTGTAGCAGGAGCTGAACAGGTGGGCAGTCAGATTCACCCAAGTAAGTGGATAATGTGGATGAGGAATAGAAGGATAGAGGATGGCTAGGTTGGTGGATGGATGGACGGACGGGTGGGTGGAGAGATGGCTGGCTGGCTGGTTAGATGAATTAATGGCTAATGGGTGATGGATGGGTAGATGGGTTAATGGATGGATGGATGGATGGATGGGTGGGTGGGTGGGTGGGTGGGTGAGTGGATAGATGGGGAGGTAAGTGGATGGGTGGGGGAGTAGATGGATTAGTAAGTAGATGGATGGGTAGGTAGATGAATAGATAAGTGGGTGGATGGGCGAATGGATGTATGGATGAGTGGGTGGGTGGGTGTATGAGTGGGTGGGTGAGTGGATGGATGGGGAGGTAAGTGGATTAGTGGGTGAATAGATGAATTACTAAGTGGATGGGTGGGTAGGTAGCTGAGTAAATAGGTAGATGGATGGGTGAATGTATGAATTGACAGGTGGGTAGATGGATTAGTAGGTAGAGAGATGGATGCATTGGTGGTGTTTGCCCACTCTGTACTCTCCCCTTTCTTGTCTTATTTCTGGAAGTACCTGTCAGAAAATCCCTGGGTTTCTCGTGGTCTCATGTCAGCTGGGAAGTGGCTCTGTGAGGTCAACAAAGGTACCAGCCCATTTTCCAAATGAGGAAACTTTGCTAGAGGGAGAAGTGACTTGTCCAGTTCACCTGCCATTCAGCTGACGTCCTGCCTCCTGCCCCCAGCCTAGTGTTCTTCTTGCTCCCCGGGTGCCCCTCTGTGTTTCTGGCTCTTGTAAGGAATCCTGACTTCCTCTTGTCTTCAGGGTCACTGGGAGCAAGAAATCTACCAAGAGGACCAAATCCATCAATGGCTCCCTCTATATCTTCAGGGGCCGAATCAACACTGAAGTCATGGAGGTAGAGAATGTAGAGGATGGCACAGGTAAGCTCAGCGCTGCCCCAGCCTGTCTGAGCCCAGCCCTGCCTGCTCTGATGCTCCATCCTTAGGGTCTAATTGTCCATTTTTTTCTTTTCTTTTTTTTTTTTTTGTTCATTACTTTTATTGTGAAATGTGACCTCTATCCAGAAAAGTGCCTAGAACACACATCCATGAAGTTAGCTCTTGGGTCATCGGTGTAGAGATAAGAAATAAAACAGTACCCCGCGATCCTTCCCTGTCCACAGGCTGCTTTCACACAGAAGTGACCACTGTCTGAATTTGTAATCATCTTTTTTTTTTTTTTTGCTCTGTAGAAGTATTTTTACCTTCTGAGCTGAGTATTCTTTAGTAAACATTTGAATTAAAACTTCTGTGATTGGGATGGGACCTCACACAGGTGGTTATGTGATTACAAGTATAGATGGCTTTAAATATACATGGTGTTGCGTATAGCTTTTTACATATATGTAGTGAGGTGGCATAGAATGCTGCCTGTGTTCTTTTGTGCCTCGTGTGCTCCACTCCATACCATAATGGTGTGATTCACCCTGGCACCTGTGGTGTTTGTTGCTGCGTGGTGTTCAGTGCATGAACCTTCTGCAGGTGTCTGTCCTTTGAGTCGTGTACATTTGGGTTGTTTTCACTGGGCATTATTGGGAACAGCGACATTGGGATATTCTTTTTTTTTTTTTTTTCATTTATGTGTTTGGTTCAGGGTCTCACTACCCATCTTGGACTTACAGTGATCCTCCTGTTTTTAGCCTTCCCAGCACTGGGATTACAGGCATGTGTCACCATGCCCAGACTGAGTCATCTGGCTCCATTTTCCCTGGGGGCAGGGCTGGTGCTGGCCTGTGGTGCCAGAGATCGAACCCTGGCCCCTGTGCTTGCCTAAGCAGGTGCTTAGTCCGTTGAGCTATCTCGCCAGTCCTACTGGGACATTCCCGTTGCCTGTTTCCTAGGGCTTCTCTGGCAGGACTTCCTGATCTCAAGCCCCACACCCCTGTGCCAGTCCTTCGATGGCTGGGGATGCTTCTTCAGATGCAGGGTGTGGCTGCTTCCCATGGACCCAGATGATACTCTCATGTTACAGAGAACTTCCGGGGCTCTGGTCCCAGCCCATGCACGGGCACAAGTGCACAAACTTGACTTGGCATTGTCAGGCTGCACAAGGGTTTATGTGACCCCAGTGCCCCAGGAGGACACGATAAAGACTCCTAGCCCTACCTGGGTTCTTGGCAAGTTTCTCCCCGCATCAGTTCTACATGCTTGATCCATGAGAGGCCTCAAAGCTCCTGCCACTGAGGGGTGCAGTCTTTGTAGAAGGCCTTTGTTGCCCATAGGAGACCAGCAGGAGGAAGACTTCAAGTCTTGACCCTGTGAAAAGGTCTAGTCTTGCCTGTCCCACTGAAGCATCTTGGGGCCACTGGGGGTCACATGGCCAGGCCTGTGCTGACCCACTTTTGGCCTTTGCCCTCTGTCCTTGCCAGCTGATTACCACAGCAATGGATACACTGTCACCAATGGCTGGAAGATCCATAACACGGCTAAGAATAAGTGGTTTGTCTGCATGGCCAAGACAGCAGAGGAAAAGCAGAAGTGGCTGGACGCCATCATCCGAGAGCGGGAGCAGCGTGAGAGTGAGTGGAAGGGCCCTTTCTGGGCTCCCTGGAGAGTGGCAGTCCTGGGAGGGTGCTTCCTGGGATCCCTGTGCTGTGTACAGCTTTTATAGGGTGAGGACTGTGTATCAGGAAGGTGATAGGTTCCTTTCAGATGGTGGGAGCCTGAAGAAGCAGGGATTTGGTGGGGGCGGGGAGCTCGGGGGTTGCGCTGAACTCACTGATACCCTGAGGCTTCTTGGTTGTGCCCAACCTGAGCTTCTCTTTGTTTAATATTTTTTGGGTCAGGGTCTAGGCGAAGGGTCCCCCTGGGCACAGGGACCCCTGGGCTATCCTTCAAGGGGAGCACATGGGGATTGGCCATGGTTGGTGAGGTGAACACTGACCTGTGTGAGGCCTGGAGCTGTGCGGAGACCATGGACTGGGAAAAGGTAGGGGGAGGCTGGTGTCCCGCGGCTCAATTCCTATAGCTTCCCAGCCTCAGCAATCTCAGCTAATGAATGGGGTGGAAGGGCTGCTGAGGGTTGTGATGCTCCTGCCTGAGGCCTTGTGTTCGGCCATACTTGGAAGATTGAGTTGTGGTCCTAAACAGCCCCATTCACCTCCCAGGTGTGCTGAGGAAGAAACTGGGCCTTAGTGTCTCTCCCTCCTCCCTGCAAAGTGCAGCACACTGCCGCCTCTTAGGAGCTTGGCCTGGGTGTAGCTGCCTCTGTGGATGCTTTCTGGCTCTCTGTGTGGTATTTACTTATGTTAAAAGGCATATCAGAATGCATTGAAAGGTATTGGGCCCTTCACTGGGCAGAGCTGTGACCTGCAGAGCTGGTCATCAGGGCTGCACCTGTGATCAGGCCCGGGCGGGGCTCTGGGGCCTGGCCTGGCAGGGATAGGCCGATGGGTATCTCTGTGGTTAGAACTGGTTGCTGTGGTCAGCGCTCGGCCTGTGTCATCTTGAGTAGGGTGTGGCCAGAGGGGATGTTGTACAAATCCTGACCTCCAGGCTGGGTGGGCTTGGCTGTTGCAAGCTGTGTGGTCAAGAGCCCAACCTGGAGCCAAATGTTCTGGATCTAAATGTGGGTTCCACCAGTTCTAGTTGGAAGCTTTCGACAGAAAGCTTAACGTTTCTGAGCCTCAGTTGCTTCATTTGTAGAGCAGGGATAGTCACCATGCCCTGGTATCTCAGGTTTCTTGTGAGCAGCCTGTGGCATGGTCTGTTGTCAGGATGAGCTGGGCGCTGTGGACAAGAATGTGAGTGCAGGTTAGCGTCAGGGTCCTGGGTGGACTGTCTGCAGGAGTAGCTGGACCTCTGACCCCGTCTACAGTGGAGGTGTCGGCAGGCTCCACGTGCACCTCTGTGTTTGGAAACATACCCTCAGGTTGGGGAGGTGATAAGGAGGTAGCGTGGCTCCTGGGTTGGGCAAGATCCCTGACTTTAACCCTTTGGGCCTCCCCCTTCCCGCCTACAATGTGGCTCTTCTGAGGAGTTCATGGCAGGTGTTCAGAGCAGGGACCCACAGGTGGGAAGTGTGCTGAGGCCATGCAGGTGTGGCCCTGGTCCTGTGGGAGGCAGGTGAGTGGCGCTGGTGCTGTCCCTAGTGCTGACCAAGCCTGCCTGCACCCCACAGGTCTGAAGCTGGGGATGGAGCGAGATGCCTACGTCATGATCGCGGAGAAGGGCGAGAAGCTGTACCACCTGATGATGAGCAAGAAGGTGAATCTGATCAAGGACCGCCGGAGAAAGCTGAGCACAGTGCCCAAGTGCTTCCTCGGCAAGTGAGTGGCCATCCTGGCCTCTGGCCCTTGGCCGTGGCTGGAGTTGGATTTGTGGGGGCGGACCTTTCATACTACCCAGAGTCCTTGTGCATTGGCTATCAGAGGTCATAAAGACTAGTGGGGTCCTGGGGCAGGTCCTCCAAACGCATCTGACCCCAGGCCCTGCAGAACAGCTGCCCTGCATCTGAGCTCATGTGCATCTTTGTATCCTGTGTGATCAAAGTTTGCAAAACTCACTGTAGCACCCGGCTTCTGCTTCGTACTGCCCTGGCTGGGGCTGCAGAGCTCTGGGGCTGCCTGGCAAGGAGAGGAGGAAGCTGAGGAGCAGGTTGTTGTGTGGTCAAGAGCCAAACATCCTGGACCTCCATCTGGGTTCCACCGCTTCTAGGGGGAAATCCTTGGACATAAAACCTAACTTAGCTGTGTCTGAGGCCATGGATTGGGGATGCTGGCCTGGTGGCTGGATATAAAATCTTGACCTGGGAGAAAAATCTGGGGTGCAGACTGATGTGACAGAGAGGCCAGCGTGAAGGAAATGGCACCAAGTTACCCTTAAAGCTGTGAGGCACAGGGAAGGGGAAGGAGCAGAGGAATTGAGGGAGCACCAGAGAAGTGGGAGACACGGAGAGAGGGCAGTGCCCCAGAAGCCAGCAGAGAGGAGGGGGCCGCAGGGAACAAGTTTGGGATAGAGCCAGAGACTAATGTGGGGGACGTTGGGGTTGAAATACCTGCTGGGAGCTCTGTGGCCAGTGTGGGAGGTGGACAGCCATTGGTGTGAATCTGGATTGGAGGGTCAGTGTTCGGTCTGTGGCCTGCAGCATTCGGTGTCCGCAATGGTCAGCCACCCTAGTGCCTGGAGGGTCTGTGGAGGGGGAGGCTGTGGCCCCAGGAGTCCTGGGCTGTGGGGAGGGTGCCTGGCTGGTCCCCAGCAGCTAATCCCCAGTCCTGGCAGAAATAGACTTTGTTCCCTGGGGGCGGAAGCAGGCCCTGACCAAGAGCCTTCCTGCCTCCTCCCGCCAAACTGCCTAGTCCAGCCGGATGGGATAACCGGTCTGTGATTAGAGCTCTAGAGGAGTTTTCTGTGTCCTCAGGAAGGATTAGGGGAGATTTCTTCTCCTGCCCACTTGAAGTAAGGCCAGGATCACAGCTTGTTTTGTAACTCCAGGGTCTGAAGGGCCTAAGAAAAGCTGCTGCTTGCCTCAGCTATGGGTTGTGGGTTGTGTGCAGCCCAGGCTCCTGATGCCTCGTTCCTGATGGGGCTCAGCTCCTGAATGTCTTCCTCCAAGGGTCCCTGGTCCCCTTGGGCAGACAGTTGGTGGCTGCAGGGTGGCCCCCCCTGTTCCATGGCGCTGGCATTGGGCTACATCTTTTAATCTCATACAACACCGTGAGGCAGGTCGCTGAGGCTATTCCCACTTTTAGGACAAGGAAACTGAGGCATAGAGAGGGGGGAGTTCTGCAGGAGGTCCCACAGCCCCAGGGCAGGCACAGCCTAGGACTTGAATCCAGGCCTGTGCTTTTTCACATTCTGTTGTGTAAGCCGGGCGTGGTGGCTCACGCCTGTAATCCCAGCACTTGGGAGGCTGAGGCAGGAGGATTGATGTGAGTTCGAGACCAGCCTGGGCTACAAAAGTGAGCTCAAGGCCAGCCTGAACTGCATAGCAAGACCCTGTCTCAAAAAAAAAAAGACACATTCTGTTGTGTTTCTGCATCTTTACCTCATTTTCCCATTATAATTACTCTCTACCTGTGTCTCTGCTGTGAGATGTGGAACTCTGAGAACCCAGAAAGCATCTGGCTTATCTTTATTTATTTGTTTGCTTGTTTGTTTGTTTATTTTTGTCTTTTTGAGACAGGGTCTTGCTGTGCAGTTCAGGCTGGCCTTGAGCTCACTTTTGTAGTCCAGGCTGGTCTCGAACTCGCACCAATCCTCCTGCCTCAGCCTCCCAAGTTGGCTTGTCTTTATAACCTTTAGGGCTTGGGCTTTGAGTCAGACTTGGGCTCGAGTCCCTCACCTTTTAGCTGTGTGACTTTGGGAAAGTTGGTCAACCTCTCTGAATCTCAGTAAATGATGAGGAGGACAGGACAAAGTATACCTCACAGGATACTACATTGAAGACGAATAGGCAATAGAACCTATGTATTATTATGGAGGACACTGTGGGAGCAACATGCCCTCCAGCATTTTCAGATTAGTTGTGGGGAGGATAGGTTCGTTCATTCAGTGTCTCCCAGCCCTGCTCTGTGCCAGGAGGGAGCAGGACAGGTGAAGGCCTTGCCTTCCGGGAGGCTGTCAATAGTGGACCAACAGACAAACTAGAGGAGAACTGCGCCGAGGTGTGGGAAAATCAGCAGGGTGATAAAAGGCAGAGGAGGAATAGTTGTCTTGTCCTTAGTCTATGTAGAGATCTTAAAAAATGGTCTTGGAAGGGCTGGTGAGATAGTGGACTAAGCACCAGGTTAGGCAAGCACAGGGGCCAGGATTCGATCCCCAGTCCTGAATGCTGTGCTGGCCTCACTCCTGGGGCGTGCTGGGCTGTCCACCAAGTCTGGGCATGATGGCTCATGCCTGTACTTCCAGCGCCGGGGGGGGGGGGCCTGAAAATAGGAGGATCACTAGGAGTCTGAGCTGCATAGTGAGACCCTGTATCAAATACATCAATGAAAAAAAAAATGCTGTTGGATGTCAACATTGAATAGTTTGGTGATTTTACTGGAAATGGCAGCTTTCCATTTTCATTGTTAGAGAGTTGTGCCATGGTTTGGCTTTTCTGTGGGTCTCTGTGGCTGCTGGCTTTCGATGTGACAGGCACTACTGGATTGGGACATCTTCACCTGGCCTGGGTGACCTGTTCATGAGTGTTTGCGGTTCCTCCACTGGAGGTGAGTTTTATCTGGCCTTGTGTGCCGGGATCCTAACTTAAGACTTGATATGCTTACCACTTTCCCACTAAATCCAAGAGGCCTTTTATTAAACCTCCTGCCAGCTTGTCCCTGAGGAGGTCCCCAGAGAGACAGCTACACGCCCAAATTGACCCTGCAAGCTGGGAGGGCCTCACAGATCCCCAAGAAAGTGGCAAGACCCCGCTCTGGCTGTCTTCTTCTATCCCCAAACCCTGGCCACAGGGCTTCTGGTCAGTGCCAGAGGTGGCTCCCAGTGGACAGCTGGAGGCTGGGTCTCCAGCTTCTGAGAATGGAATACTCACATCTGTTAGCCTCCTGCAGCTGCTGTCTCCATGTCCCTGAGTTTTGGGCTTGGAGAACGGAGTTGGGGACCGAGGGACCCAGCACCATCTCTTACCTACCCAGCAATCACACTCCACAAAATAGATGCATTCATTTCCCGCTCCCTCGGCATCCAGTGGGCCGTTCCCAGTGCACACGGCTGCCTCCACCTAAGGCAGGTCTTTGCGCTGCCAAAGGCTGCAGCTAAAAATAGCCTCCCCTGGAACTGGAGGCGGGACAGCTGGTTCAGCTGAGCTGAGAGCTGGGCTGCTGCCTGCTGCTACAGCCTTTGCTGGGCCCAGGCTCTTCTTTTCCCACGGACTGTGAGTGGGCTGAGTTCTGTGCTGAGCCTGGTGTCTGGCTTACTCTTTTCTCATTCCTGGGACAAATACCTGACGCTCAAAATGAAGGAAGGAAAGGCTTGGCTCACGGTCGGTGGAGGTTTCGGTCGGCACTCAGCTGACTCCATGGCAGGGTAGCACATGGCAGAGAGCAACCATTCATGGCGGTGGCAAAGAGCAGAGAGCAAAGGGAGTGGCAGCAGCTCAGGCAGCTAGCTGGCTCCTCTCTCCTTACACTGTAATGCAGAGAGTATCTGCCCCAAGGCACCTACACCCATAAACCCAGCATTGGATCTTGAATCAATCCAGAAGCCACTGCATGGTTTATAGGGGACACCTAGACATAAAGCATAACACCTGGGAAGCGCCTGTAGGACAGGACTAGGCCAAGCCTCTACCTTGGTCATCCTGGAGTTAGAAAGCCCACCTGTCTTCCTCTGGCCCAGAGCACTGCTGTCTCCCCAGAACCTTCCTCCTAAGCCTAGAACATTCCTTTGTGTTCCATGCCTTATTCATTTCTTCATGGCTGGGGGAGTGCGTGGGAATCCTGCTGGGATTGGATTCTCCGGGAAGCTGGGGAGCTGGAGACAGGGCCGGGATGGAGATGAGCGTACTTTCTGCTCACATGGAGGCGACCTTGTCCTTGGGCCAGGGGACTGCTTTGGATGAGGTGGTCAGGAGTGCTTCTGTGAGGGTGACATTTGTACTGAGACCTGGTGATTCCCCAGTCATCTTTCTGGGCTCCCCGTGACTTCCTCCTGTTTGTTCACTCGTTCCTCGTGCTCACCCACCCGCCCACCCACCCACCAACCCGTTCGGCCATCAGGCTGCACCCCTCACCATCCTCCTGTTAGCACCTGCTCACCCAGCCTGCCCTGCGCCACCTCCCCGCACCTTCCCGGACACCCCTCATCTATCTCTCACCCGCCTGTTCACTCTCCCACCAACCTGCTCATCTGGCCGTAATCCAGCCAGCCGGCCACCCATCCAGCTGCCCAGTCCTGCGTGCACCTGTCCATCCGTGCATCCGGCTGTCTGTCCACTCACTGTCCACTGACGTGCTCATCTGCTCCAGTCCTTGCTCCTAGTCATCTGTCTCCCAGCTCATCCTCCCACCTGCTGCGCAGTCACCTGCCCTGCTTTTCCTCTTCCTCCCTCCCTTGCCCCTCACCTCCTTTCTCCCCTTCCTCCTTTGAGCCAAGGCAGGCCTGGCCTTGTCACACCCACCTTTGAGCTATGTGTAAGGAGAGGCTGTGGGGTCCTCAGCTTCACTTGCCCATGGGGCATTCGGACTGCTGTTTCCTAGCCCAGAGGGGGAAGGCCACCTGTGTTTGGCCACAGGTTTGGGGAAATCATCTCAACGGAGCTTTTTGTCCCTGGCAGTGAGTTTGTAGCCTGGCTCCTGGAAATTGGTGAGATCAGCAAGACGGAGGAAGGGGTCAACCTGGGCCAGGCGCTGCTGGAGAATGGCATCATCCACCACGGTGAGTGTGAGTGGGGACGGCCCGGCGGCCGGCCCGTGGGGCTGGCTCCGAGTGCAGTGAGGCTGTGCTGCCCCCGACCCAGAGGCCCTTCCCGAGCTGCTGGGCAGCTGCCCTGTTGCCTGGCGCACCATGGGCCGGGAACATGGATGCCCTCGTAAAATCCTTCCAGGGCTGAGGAACTCGGCCTTCGCCAGCTCAGAAACCAACCTGGGACAGCTAATGAACATGGAGACGGGAGGAGAGTTTTCTGTCTGTTGCTTCCAAATAGGAAAGAGCCGCTAATTTCAGTTTTTGTCGTTCACCAAGTCTTTTGTGAGCGCCTGTTGTGCTGGGCACCACTCACACTGTGGCAGCCAGATCAGGCGGGGCACTGGCCCTCATGGGGCTGACCTTGGAGTAGGGCAGGTGAGAGCGAGAGTGAGACCCGTGAGGATGGGGGGGGCACGAGCAGAGCCAGGGTAAACAGAGTCGGGGCAGTGCTGAGTGGGAGTGGGGAAGGCCTGCCAGCGCCCGAGAGGTGAGCTGGAGCCAGGTGGGCATTGGAATTCCCAACAGGGCCACAGCCAGGGCCATATACCCAGGCAAGAGTCTTGAGTGTTTGTGCTTAATGGGACCCTAGGGCTGAGGTCCAGGCCCTGCCAGGGGACTGCAGGGTGTGGGCTGCCACTCTGTGTCAAGCGCTAAGCGGCGTGAGCTTCCATCTTACCTGTGCCTTCAGCTTGCACAGTCCGCTGTCCACATGGAAGGGGCGGTGAGGGCCGTCAGGGAGTTACCCCAACAGTATACAAGGGGACAAGTATACGAGCTGATTGTGGAGGGCAGAAAGTGGGGCAGCCAGGTCACGGTGCAGGCCAGGCAAGGCCAGCCCAGGGGCTGCGCCCCATCTGATCCACACATCCCATCCCGGCAGTGTCTGACAAGCACCAGTTCAAGAACGAGCAGGTGATGTACCGCTTCCGCTATGACGACGGCACCTACAAGGCCCGGAGCGAGCTGGAGGACATCATGTCCAAGGTAGGGCCCTGGACTCTGACCTTGTGACCTGGATTTAGCCAGAGGCTGCGGCAGCTCAGGCCTGTGCCCCGCAGCTATTCTCCTCCTACAGAGCCTCTACCCACTCCAGGCCCCTGCTGTATTCTGCAAGCTATCTGGATGCAGCCGTCAGGTCAGCCCTGGAAGGCCATGGCACGATCCAGACTCCCCCTCTTCTCTTTCAGGGTGTAAGACTGTACTGCCGTCTCCATAGCCTGTATGCCCCAGTCATCAAGTAAGTCCCACTTGCTGTCTGTCCCTCCCCACGCCTGTCCCCTCTGCTGCTCCCAGCTGCACACTCCTGGGCTGGCTACCTGAGCTCTCTGCTCTGCTTGCTAGCTCCCTTGCCCTCGAATAGTACTGGCCGTAAGGTGTGCCTGTCAGTGGAGTTAATGGTGGGAAGCTCTTCAGTGACAAAGGGCAACAGGTTGAGGACAGACAGGCTGTGCTTGGATCTGCTGGTTGCTACCAGCTGTCTGGCCTGCAGCATAGTCGCCCAGCCTCCCTTCACGAGTCACCACCCGTGCTCTCTGGCCTCTGTTGCCTCCTTGGGCCAGTGCACCTTGGCAGAGCCCTATGGGCTTCGTATCTCCGTGGTCCCATCCCGTGGCTGCTACTCCATACAACTTTCAAGCCCTCCAGACAGAGGAGTGCAGTTTTCATTTGATGTTATATTATTTTGCACTTGATTTTGTTGGTTAATTTAAGATAAAGTGGCTACATACCGGAGAGTTCAGAGCTAGGGTAATGTAGCCCTGGATTAATGTTTGTGGAGCGAATGTTGAAAGGTAGTTAATCTCTTTTGCCTCTTTCTGCCCCCTGTGAAATGAGCGTAAAGCATAGCTCACCCCTCTTCAGTTGCCAGGGGAGTAAATGCATGGAAGGATTAAATGTGTTTGCATGGCCCTGGTATGGTGAATGCCATAGGCTGGTGGTTTTCACTCTTGCAAAGCTCGTAGTTGTGGATGAAGGGACAGGAAGTGACCTGCTTCTTATCCCAGCTGCCCCTGTCCTGATAGGCCCAGAAGAGGGCAGAGGAAGGGCCTTGCCCACATTTGCTGGCTCTCCAGGTCAGGCTCTTCATTGCTACCCCTGTTACCACACCAGCCCCAGCTGCTCTGGTGTCACCTATGTGCCAACCCCAGGGGAGCAGCTGTCCCCACTGTGCCCTGTGACCTCCCCTCATCATCGTGGCCTGTGTTCCTTCTCTAATCAGGCTCCTCTGTTGGCCTCTTCCCTCTGGCTGTGTACATCCTGGTCCCCCAGGACTCTGAGGCTTGGCCCTTGTGACCTGCCCAGGACTGGAGGGGCTGCTCCAGAAAGCCCAGTGAGGTCCTTGCTAACATGCAGTTGTGCTGACGTTGTGGTCTCCACATAGCCTAGTGTGGGGCTGTCCTGGGCCCTACAGGCTGTTGGGCGGCACCGCTGGCCTTGACCAGGAGATGCCAACAGTGTCCCTGGTCACTACAGCTAAGTGCCCCTTAGAGGCCACAGCTGCCTCTCCCAGGGGTCTCCCGGGCTAAAGCAAGAGGAAGAGACCCAGAGCTGCCTCCTCCTGCCCCTCTGTCTGGACAAGAGGGAGCCTGGCGCAGAGCAGCCCTGCCTAGACCACTGTGTGAGCCATGTATGGGGTCCTGGCTGGGACTCAAGTGCCTGCCCGAGAGCCCGGCACGCTGCCCAGCGAGTGGGAGGCAGGGCAGCCTCATTGCTCTCCCCGCTCACCCGCTGCCCTTCTTCTGCAGGGACCGTGACCACCACCTGAAGACCTACAAGTCTGTGCTGCCCGGGAGCAAGCTGGTGGACTGGCTGCTGGCCCAGGTGAGGACTTCCAGCCTTAAGCATTGTTATTCTTTTAAATTGTGCCAAAATCCACATGAAGTTTGCTCTTAACCACGTGTAAGCAGACAGTTCTCATGGCCTTCTCAGGCTCTTCATATGCAGCTGCTGCTGCCCCTGCAGAACTGGTTCTGCACCAACCAGGAACTCCCCCACCCCTGGCTCCAGCCAACACCCCCTGCCCACTGCACCACTTCCTGTTTCCCTGACTCTGAGCCCTCCGGTGACCTTGCTAAAGGGGGATCCAACCGTAACTGTCTGTATTTGTGGCCACTTAGCATTTGTTTGTCCCCTGTGAACGGAAGCAGTCTTGCTGAACACTTCTGTTCGAGAACTGAATTATTCCCAAACAGAAGTGGCTGAACCAAGGCCTTATTGCATGAGGGCTGGGGCACTGGTAAAGATGAGAAGCTTATTTCTCATGATTCCAGAGCTGGGAGTTCAGGTGCCAGCAGGTTTGGTGCCTGCTGAAGTCCAGTGGTTCTCTGCTTCCACAGTGGTGCCCTTGGCTGTGCCCATGGAGGGAGAGATGCTGTGACCCCATGCAGGGAAGTGGCGGGTGGGTACTGTGTGCTACATTGTCTTGTTTCCAAGGGCACTTGATTCCTTTCAGGAAGGCAGAGCTGTCATAACTATCACCTCCTAAAGGGGCGCTCCTCATGATTCTGTTGCTTTAGGGACTTCATTGTGAGTTTTTTTTTTTATGGGGGACACAAGCATTGGTCCTACATCAGTGCATATAGACCTCATTGTTCTCCCTTTGATGGGCACGTGTGGGGGCTTCCCCTGGCGAGGAGGGCCCACCCCGCATGGGCAGTCTGCAGCTTCCAAAAGTGTTTGATTTCCTGAGGTCCAGTGTCCCAGTGACTGGTCTGCATATGGCTCCTGTTTATAGGCACCTCCTCTCATGAGACCCTAGGGGGCGCTGAATATTAGCTTATTTTATTTTCTTGGCAATACTTGGGCTTGAACCCAGGGCCTTTGCATTAAGTTAGATCTCCAATCCTTTTTAAAATTTTTACCTTGAGCTGGAATCTTGCTGAGTCACTACTCAGTTACCCGGGCTGGGTTCAGCCTTGCAGTCCTCCTGCCTCAGCCTCCCAGAGTGCCGGGATTTTTAAAGCATATGCCCCACCATCCCCTGCCCGTGCGTTATCTTAGTGTCCTTCTGAGTGTTTGCATGGAGAGGCGCAGAGCGGCAAGGGTGTGCTCTCCGAGTGCACAGCCTTCCAGGGGCCAGGCCAAGATTGAGCTGGTCCATCTTGCTCCATCCAGAACTCTGCCTGGGTCCGGGGAGCTTTTCAGGGAGGCCACTAGTGTGTCCGTTTGCACGTGGTCTGGGTCTGAAAGGCAAGGAGACACTTGGGACATCAACGTGGGTAAATGTGTGAAGATCTACAAGATGAAGAATACGTTGCCCTCATCAGTCATTAAACCCCGGCCTCTGAAGAGCAGTGTACCTTTCAAAGACAATTTGGTGGCTGCATTTTCTCATGTTGTACAGATGAATGCCGATAGCAGGGAAATGACAAGCAATCTAGAAAGTAAATATTCCTGCCAGCCAAATAAGTAAGTTTAGAAAAACCCTTGAAAAGAAGTTCAATACTTAATAAAAGATGCATGTGCATTTTCTTGTTCCTCACGATTGGGACACCAAGGCCCAGGAGGTCTTGAAGCTCCTAGCATTGAACCCAGCTGCACATCTGCGAAGCTCAGAGTTCTGAGCTCTTGGTGAAATGGACTCAGCAGAATCGTGTGGCATCAGCTGGGCACAGTGCCAGGCAGACCCGAGTTTGAGTCCCAGCTCTGCTGCTCTTTGTTAAGTGACCTTGGTCAAGGTGCTTACTTCCTTGGTGCCTCGGTTTCCTCATCTGTGTAACAATGCACAATAAATGACACTTTTTAAACTGTTTGGGAGATTCAGCGGGTAAGTCATAGAAGGTACTGAGAAGGGTGCCTGGTGGAGTCTTGGCTCCATAAGTGTAACTGTAGTTCTTTTTCTCTTTTGCCCAGCATGCAGGGTGGCCCACAGTTACAGTGCAGGCTAGAAGGTTAAAGAAATCGAAGAGGGGGGCTGGGGAGATAACTCAGCCACCTAAGCGCCTGCTTGGCAAGCACAAGGACCTGGGTTCGATCCCAGGTACTGCATACTGTGTAGGCCCTGGAGCCCCAGGTGTGTAGTGCCGGCCACCGAAACTGGGTGTGATGCTACATGCTTACAATCCCAGCACTGGGGAGGCTGAGACGGGAGGATCACTCTGAGTCCAAGCTGCACAGTGAGACCTTGCACCGAACAAATACATAGATGAATTTATTTATTTTAAAAATAAGAAATTCAAGAGAGATTTGCAGGCTCAGAGCCAGGAGCAGGTAAGGGCCCTGGGCTCTGCTTTGGGGTTCAGGTGTCCTGTCACAGTCTGCCCATGTCTGTTTTCCAGCCTTCAGGAAGCTGCCTCTTTGCCGTAGCCTCCCTGTGGCCTCATGTGTCCCTTGAGCTGCACTGTTTCATAGCAGAAAGTTGATGTTGCTCCCAGGGGTGACACTCAGGCATGACCTGGGGCAGGGTGGGTCTGAGGAGTATTTGGGGTGAAAAGGTTGATGGGAATGTGATCAGGAAGACTGGGCTGCAGCAAGTCTTGGCTTCAGGGCTCACCCCTGCCTTGCGCCTAGCCAGGGAGGCAGAGGACACGTCGTTATGTGGTCTGTACGTAGCTGAGCCAGGCCTGTGATCTTTACACGCCATCCTCTCTAGGATCTTGTGCTCCTTGAAACAGACGGTTGATTGAAGGCCTAGTAGATCACTTAGGAATACTGTACTTCTGGCTGTACTTCTTAGAAACCTGACTTGGCCATTAAAGTCATCTTTCTCTCATATAACTCAGTGTTCAGAGCTCATGGTCCTAGAGCTCAGTAATGCTGTTGGCCTCTAGCCACCCACTGCCCTTTTGTTTGCCTATTAACTGGCTCCTGTTGCCCCAGTCACAGAATGGCTACTGCGGCTCCAGGCATCACGTCAGCGCTGCAGATACAGTGGGAGTACCTTTCTCATTTTATGTATTGGGGAAGAAGCTTCCTGCAGCCTCCCCTCCATCCAGCATTCTTCCTGTTTTCAGTGGCCAGATTGGCTACCTATATTTCCCTGAACTGTCTCTGGGGCACAGAGCAGGGCAGCTGAGAGTGACCTTAGGATTCCTGGGCAACCCGCGCAGTTCCCCTTCTGTCCCTTCTCTCAGACTGATGCTTTCTTTCTCTCAATAAATATTCTGTTCTTGAAAAAAAAAGGATTCCTCAGGATTCATCCCGTGGTGCTCCAGGAAGAGCCTGCTGTCACCACCTGTATGAATCAGATCTGACTCTGAGGCTGGGTTTGCAGCCTCTGACAGGTCACGCTCTGCATCAGTTCTGATCTGCTGTGTGCTTTCTCTCGGTTAAACCTCAGCACGGCCCAGGGAAAGCACTTAACAGATGGGGAAACTGAGGCTCAGGGTCTGTCCCTTGTGTCAGGGCCCGCAGAGATAATAATGATGGTGCTCTGGACCACCAATGGCCTGGGATGCTGAGTAGGGCTGGGGCCTAGTAGAACTTAAAATAGCAGCTCAGAGAGGTGCCACAGCCAGGAAGAGACACCGGAGGCTGGAAGCCAGCCACAGGGTCCACAGCCCCTGCCCCCACTCTTCTGTGTCACTGTCAGGTCTGTGCTGCAGGGGTGCAGCTGTCCCCCTCAGCCATCCGCCGCTTCCTTCCACTTTTGCACACCATCCAGTGCTGCTGTGAGCCTCCCCAAGGGGAGATGTAGGTGATCCTGGCAGCTGCCTCCTTGCCCAGGTAGAGCCAACACTGGGCGGGTGGTGCCCTGTGTACATGGTGGGTGGAGGGACGTGTTCATTTCTGGCTCTAATAGAGCCCCGCCATCACTGCCTGGGCAGTGCGATGAGGTTGTGTGTGGAGGGGCTGGGAGGCCACTTGAGTGGACTTAGGGACAGGACTCTGAGCCCAGGACCTGGCTGCTGATGCCTGCAAAGCCCAGGGCTGGGCCTTCCAGGTAGGGGAAAGAGCAGGTACAAAGGCCCTGGAGCTGCTGCAGAAGACGTGGTAGGGGCCAGGGGCCCGGAGCAGAGAATTTGGAGAAGAGAAGCGCATACAGGGAGCTGAGGTGCACAGGGGCCCTGGGGCTGCGTGTGCCTCGCCCCTGCCTTCTCCTGGAAAGGCAACAACGCCCCTCAGGGGCGCGTGGGCCTGGGAGGTGTGTCCCCCAGGAGGTATGTTCCAGCCTGTGGCTGCTACCTGGACCTGCACTGACCTTCCTAGGACCTCCCCTGCCCCCGCTACCCCTGGCTCTTTTCTGAGGGGTGTGATGTGCTGGGAGCCTAGGCAGTGCAAGGCGCAGAAGCCAGGTGGGCCCCAGATGCTGGCCAGAGCCTGCCAGCTGTGCTACTGACCCTCCCGCCACCCAGGCCCCGGGCCGTCCCTCTCCACTGGCTGCCCAACAGGGTCGGCTGCTCTGGATGTGGCCTCTCTCCATGCCTCCGCTGGCCCCACTGAAGCACGAGGCCCTCAGCTACTGGCTTGGGGTCCCTGTGGAGCCGTTTGTCTTTATCCTGTCAGCCTAGGCAGCCGCGTCATGAAGCAGAGTCCAGAGCCCTCCTGCCTCTGTGCAGAGTCCAGCTGACCCTTGGCTACGGCTGCCTGTGGAAAAGCACTTGTTTCTTTCCTGTGGTTGGGAAATACCTTCCGCCCCCCTGGCTGTGGATGAGGAAGGACAGTGGGGCCTCAGCACTGCATCTGGAGAGCCCTGGGCTCCCTGTCTCTGATTCCTTTATTCAGACAGCAGATCTGGGCCCAGGCTGTGCACTATGCCATCACCAGCTCTGCAGTTTGAGCAGGGGCCATGGCTGGCTCTCTGCTACTCTGTGTGTTGGGATTCTGCTTACACTTGGTGCCTCCCACCCCGGGCCTTTGACGGTGGCCAGCTGACCCCTGTGCCTCACGTGCCCTGACTGTCCTGGGATGCCCAAGTCACTGAAGAGACTGGTGAATTGAGGGTAGGAAAAGAAGATGCGCTCGGGCTGGGGGAGGCGGGTAGAGCCGGGGCTGTCCCCCGCTGGGATGGCGCCAGGGAGCCAGAGAGAAGGACCTGCACAGCTCTGTCCTTGGCCCCTCCTGGCTGTTCTTGGGCAGGCAGCCTCCCCCAATCCCTGACCAGGACACCAGCCCGCCAGGAGGCGCCTGATACCAGGGTCACGCTGGCCTCTGATGTGGGTGTGATGTTGCTCTTGGGCAGCCTGAGAGGTGGAACCCCTATTCCAGTGGTGCCTGAGTGACACATTTGTGGCTTCCGGACTGGCTGTAGCTCAGTGCTGTCACAGGACTCTGAGACCCTTCCTTCTGCCCTGGGCTATCTTTAGCATCCCTGGCCACCAAGGCCTCCACCATCACCTCCCTGCATGGGTTTGTTCCTCACAGGGAGGGGTGCTGCTGCTTCCTGTCCTCGGAGAAAGGCATTTCTGGAAGCCCCCACAACAGGCTTTCTAGGGGCACCCTCTGCTATAGCCAGGTACTTGAGCAATAATACCTGGTTTCTAGCATCAGGGACACATCTACAGAGGTCACAACAAATTAGGATTTCTCTTGCTCGAGTAGCCCAGAGCCACTAGGAACGTCTCACAATCACACTGGGGACCACACTCTATCTCTTTCTGTTCTGCATCCCCAGTGGGTGCCATCTTCAAGATCACTATGGTCCAGGATGGCTGCAGGAGCTCCTGCCATCAAATCTCTATTCTGGGCAAGGAGAAGAGACAAAATGGGACATGGACAAAAGGTTTTGCCAGAGTATCCTACAGGGGTTGCTTATGTCTCAGTGACTACTGAGAGCTGCCAGGAGGGTTGTGCAATGGGGCAGGGTGTCCTTACAAGGGAAGGATCTGGAGAGGACCATCGCTGGTGCCCAGCAGTATGTGCTACTTACCGCCTCCTCTCTTCCTCTGCGGTAACGGTCGCTATACAGTGAAACGGTGCTCTCGTTGGGAGCTCATGAAGGGCAGGATCATCACTGATGTGTTTCAGAGGCACCACAGTAAAGGAAGGAGCCCGGAGTCAGGCGTGGTGGCGCACACCTATAATCCCAGCACTGGGGAGGCTGAGGCAGGAGGATCAGTGAGAGTTCGAGACCAGCCTGGGTAACTAAAGTGAGCTCAAGGCCAGCCTGAACTGTACAGCGAGACCCTGTCTCAAAAAGACAAAAAAAAAAAGGAAGGAGCCCGGGTTCCATGCTGTCTGGTGCTTTGAGGTTGCCGTCACCTAAATGCTGTCCCTTCTCCCCCTCCAGGGAGACTGCCAGACGCGGGAGGAGGCGGTGGCTCTCGGCGTGGGGCTGTGCAACAATGGCTTCCTGCACCACGGTGAGCCCGGCCTGCCTTTGCCCCTGAGTCGGCCCTCCTGCCCTCCCTCTGTCATTCAGGCACTGCTTTCAGACTCCTTGGTGCCCCTGCTGGAACGGCCCCTGCTAGAACCACTCCCTGCTTGGGTTCCCTTGGGCTGGTTAGAGGAGGCTGAGGACAGGAGGCACATTTGTACTTGTTTATGTTCTGTTCTTCTTTAGTGGGTGCACGTCTACACCAGGCACAGTGCTTGGCTCCGGGTCATCATCCTGCCCCAGCCTGTGTGTGTGTGTGTGTGTGTGTGTGTGTGTGTGTATGTGTGTAACACTGAAGGGCCATCGCAGGTAGGGAGGACTTGAGCTTCTGAGCATGAGGCAGGAATCCAGGATGTTCTGAGCAGGGAGGAGGTGGCTGATCTGGTTTCTACCAGATCCCTCTGACTGTTGGGCAGCAGTCAGGGTGGGAGGAAGCAGAGGGGCCACAAGGTGACTGTGACAGCCCAGGGGACGTGATGAGGTGTCCTCCCCCAGTGCAGCAAGTGTGGGTGGGGGCTGCACAGGTGTCAGACTCTGGGCCACAGAGGTGCCTCTGGTCACCTCTCCTCTGCACTCTCTGCTTTTCTTTCCACCTCAGAGGTCAGTGCACTTTCTTCACAAAGGACCCAATAGGAAGGGTTGTAAGCCCTACTGGTGATACAGCTGTTTATGTCTGCTTTTGTAATGTGGAAGTAACTGTAGACTATAAGGAAGCAGGTGGGCATGGCATTGTGCCAATAAAACTTTATTTAGAAAAACAGGCCATGAGACAGGGTTTTGGCACAGGGTCAAGCTTGCCTTGGCCAGTAGGCAAAAGCAAGGAGCCCATGAGCCAGGACTCCTCTTCTCCTTCCCGGGCTGTGCCCCTTCTGAGCCCAGTGTGCTGTGGCTCTGGGGGTGGGATGAGCACTCCTTCTTCACTGCCTGCTTCTCCACCCCTCTGCGCCATCTCACCCAGGTCCTCATTCCCAGAAGCTAGTCTGTTCCCTGTGGGACCCTCCTGCCAGCCAGCTGGCCAGAGCTCTCATTTGTGGGTGAGGATAATTAGGGGTCCATCCCCCACAGCTATTCCCAGAAGGCTGCTGGTGGGGGACATTCTGTGGGGGGTGATGCTGAGACTGTCTTGAGCCCTCAGGGCTCCTCAGGGAGAGAAATTGCAGGGCGTGGTCCTGTTCCCTGCCACGGACTCAAGATCAGACTAAAACAGGAAAGGGCCAAAGGCTAGGGCTGCGGCTGTGACCAAGCACAGGGGTGGGGTCGCCATGGCACCTTCTGTGGTTGGGACCTGTGGCGCCCAAGGAGGGACCCTGGAGGCTGGTGGCCCAGCTTTCTGTGTGGCACATATGGGACATTGAGGCTTGCCACTTAATCCCCCCTGCCATCTGTGGAAATGGGTGTTCTTTTTACCCCTGTAGATGAGGAAGCCAAGGCTCAGGGTGGCTATAGGGCTAACATTTGTAAGGGACTGTGCAGAGATTTGAACCAAGATCTGTGCACCTCTTACCAGCCCTCCTTGTGGCTCAGACTGGGACGGACAGAAGTCCAGGCCTCACCTGGCTGAGCTCTTGGACCCGAGGGATTCTGTGCTGTTTTCCGGGACATTTCAGTCCAGACACAACGCTGCAATTCTTCCTCCCACTCTTGGAGTTTTCTAACTTAATGTTTATAGTGGAGGCGAAGCCAGCCGGCCCCCTGGAGCCTGGCTCCTCAGCTCTGAGGAAAGTAGCAATTTATGTGTCTGTTTTCTCCAAGGAGGTAATTGGGGTAGTCTGAGAAAGAGGAGAAAGATGCTCATACACAGGTAGAGTCCCCAGGAAATGGCCTGGACACCAGCAGGCGGCTGGTGAAGGAACACCTCCTGCTGCCCGCCACTTAGCCACCAAATCAGGGCGTGGTCTGTGTCCTCAGGGCCCATAGGACGCCTCCTGGCCAAGGTGGCTGGCTGTCCTTGTTTTTTTGTGTCTTTTTGAGACAGGGTCTCGCTATGCAGTTCAGGCTGGCCTTGAGCTCACTTTTATAACCCAGGCTGGTCTCGAACTCATATTGATCCTCTTGCCTCATCCTCCCAAGTGCTGGGATTACAGGTGTGCGCCACCACACCCGGCTTGGCTGTCCTTGTTGCGGGGCCCCTGTGACCTTAGTTACCTTGGTCTCACCAAGCCTCAACGTCCCCCTTTACGTGCTGCTTCTGTTCACCCCTGCTCCAGCAGGCCTGGCTGGCTGGGCCGTGTTGGGGGAGGAGGGACCGGGGTGAGGGTCATTTTGTGTCTGTGTGGCTTGGGGGCTTTATTTCGCCTCTCTGGGCCTCATTTTCCCATTAGCAGAGGGGCTAGAGCAGATCCTTCCTTGTTTGAGGTGCAGTGAGCCAAGTGTACCTCGCTTTATAGGTATTTAGTTCCAGGCAAGCATAGGGATCAAGTCCCGTATTCAGATTTTTGTTCATTTCCTTGGGCCATTCTAGAATAGGCTCATTTTTTTCTTTGAAAGGGGCTACATCACAGAAAATCAGGCTTTGTGGACCATGCAGTCTCAGGCTCTGAGACCTGTGGCATGGGAGCAGCCATAGACAGTATGTAACAAAGGGTGTGGCTGCTTCTAGTGAAATTGTATTTTTTTTTTTTTTTTTTTTTTAGCAGTACTGGACATGAAATTGAAATCTTATTTTATAGAACAGTGAACTGTTTTATTTTTTATTTTTTATTGTTTCAGAACTTTTGTTTGTTTGTTTATTTTTATGTCTGGAGCAGCCTGCCCTGAGGGCAGGGCTGGCGCAGCATGTGGTACCGGGGTTCGAACCGCGGTCCCTGCAGCCGCCCAAGCTTTCCTAAGCAGGCTCTTTAGACCACTGAGCCATCCTGCCGGGCCCTTTTCTGGTGGTCTTAATACCCAAGACATTTTTCTACTCTGGGACAAAGATGTTCTACATTTTATTTGGCTAGCTTTAGGTTTACCATCCCGTTTATGTCTTTAAACCACCAGGACTTTATTGAGGTGTGTGGTGTGAGGTAGGGACCTGAATTGCTTTCCTGCCTCCAGCGAGTCTCCCCACAGTCCTCTGCCATCTGTCGTGCGCTAAATTCCCGCGTACCCTCGACCTCTTGCCTCCTCCCTTTGTGCTCCAGTACTTGTGCTTGTGCTACTTCTGCTGACACTACTTTGGTCACAGTGGTATTAGAATGTATCTTTATAGCAGGTGGGGCAAGTCTAGCTTTTTCAGGAGAAATCAGAAAGCTGGACCGTTCTGTGAGATGCCCTAATATACTTGATCTTAGCCAAAAGGCCGAGAAGCGGTTGAGATGCCCTAATATGTCAGTAGTGGTTCTTGATTCCATTTTAATAAAGTACTGTGCTGGCCAAACCAAACTTGTCTGGGGCCAGTTCCAGCCTGGGGCAGCCGGTTGGCCAATGCTGCCTAGGTATCGCTTCAGGGTCTGACCATGGGCTTTGCGCCTTGGCTTCACAGTGCTGGAGAAGAGCGAGTTCAAGGATGAGTCCCAGTACTTCCGCTTCCATGCGGACGAGGAGATGGAGGGGACCAGCAGCAAGAACAAGCAGCTTCGGAATGACTTCAAGCTGGTGGAGAACATCCTGGCCAAGCGGCTGCTGGTAGGGGCAGAGCTGAGCTGCTGTCCCTTGTTCCCCAGAGTCTTCTGGAGGCCTGGGAATCAGGGGACCTTGGGACAGCAGCCCGAGTGGGGTGCTCAGCCTGGAGCCTGAACCTGGGGTGTCCCAGCTGGCCAGGAAGCCCCGGTGACTGAGCCAGCAGGGTCTGCACTCTTTAAGGTCAGGGCTGCCGGGTGCCCTTTCTGGTCTCTCCAGCTCCTCCTGTCCTCTCTGACCTACAGGTCAGCCTGTTGTGGGAAAGGTGTCCCTGCAGGCACTGGCCCTGTCCCCCTGGCCTTAGGGCTTTTATGCTGGCAACCTGAGTCCATAGCCTCGGGTTCAGGGGAGCCTTTAGAGCCTGTGCAGAAAGGCTACCAGCCCACCAGCCCTTAGGGCTTGTCTGCCTGCTGGTGAGCAGCAGCCGTTCCTAAAGAGCCCACAGTGGGTGGGCGGTGGAATGCTGCGCTGCGCTGCTCGGAGAAGCCACTTGTCCCTGTGGGGGAGTGGCGCTGCAGTCTGTCCAACTCCATGCCTCTCACCCTCGACACCCCCCCCAACCCGTCCCCAGCACACTTAGGATAAAGTGCACTCTCCTTGGGGCTTGGAGACCTCCTGCTTGGCCAGCGCAATCTCCTGTGCTCTCCCCGTCCTCACTCTACCCCCACTTCCTCATCTATTCCTGGCCCCCCAGCACCCAGGAGCCTGCCCCAGGGCCTTTGCTGTTCCATGCTTACTGGCTGGGGCGAGTTCTCCCACTTTGTGAAGTGGTTGCTCCCTCAGGTCTCGGCTCTGGAGACTCCCCTGTAGCCCCTCATCCTGCCCATTTAGAGCTTTATGTTAATTCAGGGTGCCTCATAGCCTATGTGTGTTCAGAGTCTGCCTCACCCCAGGGACCCCCGATGCACACAGTGGGAGCCACTCAGTAAACACGTGCGGCCATGCTGTGAAAGCACGTGTTTCCCTAGCCCTCCCTCCAGCGTGCCTGCCCCTAGAGTTCCTGCCCCAGTTCTTGGTGGCTGGACACCTCAGTATGCTGTCTTGATTAGGCCAGCAAGTACTGGTGATGCACCTGCCACAGAGCAGTAGATGGGAGGTGGGGAGAGAGAGGAGACTGTCCTGGGGTTGGGAGGTGAGGGTGAGCTGTGCTCAGCAGCAGCCATGGTGGCGTGGTGGCGATGGGTCGTCAGGGACAGGAAGGTCCCAAGCACCAGCACTGGGATTTCACTCTGTACTGCCTGCACAGACTTGGCTGCTTCCACAGTGGACCTGGGACCTGGCCAGTGGTGTCCCAGTCCTGTGGGCGTCCGAGTGGCCTTGCTCCCAGCCTCACTGGGTCCCTTCTGCCCTGGGTCCTCAGATCCTGCCGCAGGAAGAGGACTATGGCTTCGACATTGAGGAGAAGAACAAGGCCGTGGTGGTGAAGTCTGTGCAGCGGGGCTCGCTGGCTGAGGTGAGGCTCACAGGGGCCGTACGTGAGAGAGCAGGGCATCTGTCCATGTCCCTCGAGGCTGACTGGCTGAGCCAGTGCTGAAGCAGTTACCCGTGTGGGGAAACTGAGTCCAGCCCCTTCATTGGCAGTTCCTGATGGAACTCCAATGGGGCTCAGCAGCTCAGGGTCATGTTCCTGGCATGGCTCACCAGCACCCCCTTCTGGGCTCGTCTGGGAGGTGCAGGAAAAGCAGGTTTGGGGGATCAGGTTTTTGAACTGGATTTTTCTGATGACAGGAAACCCCAATTCTGATGTCTTGAGTAGGGGGAGCTTAATCTCTTTCATGGAAACAGAGTCCTGAGCAGGACAGGGTAGTGGGGGGCGAGTCCTCAGCAGGCTGAGAATTCAGCCCTGGAAGGTCTCAGCTTCCTGTGGGCTGTGGGCAGCAGAGACACAGGCCACCCTGGGCAGTGCCTGCTCTGGCAGGCAGGAGGCTTTAGCCTGCAGGAGTCACCTCCTGGCTTCAAGGGCCTGAAGGCAAGGGCTCTCCATGCAACGTGAGGGCTTGAAGGGAGGGGCTGGCCTGCCTCAGGTCTCTGTGCCTTCAGCTTTGGTGGCTGAGTCCTGGCGGTTGAGAAGGACCACTGCTTGATGCCATGTGCCCTGCACCCAGCCCGGTAGGCTGTGCCTGTTCTCAGGGCAAGTTTCTCTGCCAGCACAGTCTGGCTTGGGGGCTTCACAGCCCCTTGGTCTCTTGAGGGCAGCTCCCCAGGGGCTTCCTGTGTCCTGCTTGATCTCTGGGGCAGGCACTGCACCTCTGGAAGTGCTCAGGTTCCTCAAAGAGGAGGACGAGGATCATAACCCCTGCATGGTGTCTCCTGTCCCCTAGATGGCTGGCCTTCAGGTGGGCAGGAAGATCTATTCCATCAATGAGGACCTGGTGTTCTTGAGGCCCTTCTCAGAGGTGGAGTCCATACTTAACCAGTCCTTCTGCTCTCGCCGCCCGCTGCGCCTCCTGGTGGCCACCAAAGCCAAAGAGTGAGCGTCCCCAGGGCTGTCCTGCTTGGCCTCTGAGGAGGAAGAGGAGTAGGATGGGAAGGGGGAGGGGAGGGGAGGGGGAGACGAAAAGGAGGAAGAAGAGGAGCCAGAGCTGGGGCTGGGGGGGTGGCCACCTGTCCCTGTTCCCTGTGGATGCCTCTTTCCCCAGAGGCTTTGGCAGAAGCTAGCACCTCCATTCGTTCAGCTGATGCTTCCCGAGCCCCTCCCACATGGGGGTGCAGGGCCTCAGACTCTAGGGGTGCAGTCCAGTGGGGTAGGTACAGCTGCTTGCTCTCCTGGCCCTCAGTATCAGGTGAGGGATGGCGCAGGGACAGAAATGCAGAGATAGGGATGTGAGAGCCATACCGAGGGGGTGGTGTGTGAAGTCTGAGAGAACCGTGGAGCCAGGGGTCAGGGAGGGGTTAGTGAGAGCCAGTGACGCCCTCAAGAGATGACACGGCAGAGGGGCTTCTGGAAGAAGAGGGCTCCGGGCAGGGGAGGCGGCCAGTACAAAGGCCCTGCTGCAGGCTGCTCGGGCACAGCTGAAGAGCAGCGAGGAGGCTGAGTGGGGGGCATTGTGACAGAGTGGGCGGCGTGGTCAGGAGGCAGTGGGGCCAGGCCCTGTGGGACCTTGCGCCCATGATGAGGACCGCAGACAGCTGGCCCCCCTGGCTGCAGGTGGAGGCCACGAGGCAGGCAGCTGTGGTCTGTGGAGGGGTGAGCAGTGGCCCACGTCAGATACAGGTGGAGGGGAAGCGTGCCTTGTTGAAAAGTTATGTGACCGATGCCCACATCTCCCTTTTATATAAGGTCAATGTTCTGTTGGGGAGAACGATGTGGTTATTTCAATAATAATGCACGCTGACGTAGGGAGAATGGGATTGCCGTCCGGATGATGTGTGGAAGTTCTGCCAGCATCTTAAGTTTGACAGCAGGTGCCCAGGGGTGCTGTGTGGCAGTAGGGATGGGAGGGTCACTGATGCAGCACAGAGTAGGAGAGTGCCCCAGGCAGAGCAGGACAGCCACACTGAGGAACTCCTGACCCTGCACAGAGCTGCCTCTCATGCTATAGTCATGTAGGGATCCCTTGGTCTGACTGTAAACTTCTACCCCGGGGAGACGCGGCATTAAGAATGAGAAAGACAAGGACGAAAAGCTGGGCTAGGTGGTTGCCAGTCTGCCTGATGGGCAAGACTAACTCAACATACATAAAAATGATCCCCTATTCATACTTTTGCAAAGTTTGTATCACATGACCCAAGGTTGCTTAGCAACTAATAGGTGGTCTGGACCAGGCAGGATGTTTTTCTCAGCTCTGGGGTAGCTTGTTGGCTCTAGGCATTGAGGCCCAGTCCCACCTAGATACACTTGATCAATTTCCTGGCTTCCTGCCACTCCCAACAGGGTGGGAAGTGGTCTCCAGCGAGGCTGAGACCCTCCAGGGGATTTGTGGATATGGTTCTAGGGTCAGCACTGAGTCCTGTGGGGCCACTTCTCTGGTCTCATCTGTGATAGTTGAGTACAATATTGACCAGCCACACCGGTCAGGGGCCAACAGGTGCTTGGGTCAGGACAAGACCGAGGAGTGTGGGAGGGTGGCCTGGCGTTTCCACATACTCTGACACTGTGGCCTCTGGTTATTTGACATTTCTGTTTGCATTTGACCCTGGAAGCTGGGTGCTGCTCCTAATTTTGGACTGGATTTCCCAGAAGTCTCTGAGGCAGGGGCTTCCCAGGTAGCCTGGGTTGGCAAAAGCCGAGCTGCCATTCCTTATGCCTTCCCTGTTGCGTCTGCCTGCTGCAGGACAGTCAAAGTCCCCGACCACCCAGAGGCCCTGTGCTTCCAGATCCGTGGAGCTGCCCCACCCTTCATCTACGCCGTGGGGAGGGGTGAGTGCCAGCCTCCAAGACCCAGGCTGCCGTGGGGGGTGGGGCTGTCCCTGTGGTTGGGGTTCAGAGCCACCAAGCCTTGCTACCTCCTGGCACGCCATTCTCATTTGTTTTCTTTGCATGGAACCAGGGGTTGGGGGAATGAAGTGGAGGCTGGCAGGGAGTCCTGAGGTGAGGTGCGGCTGACCCCTGCACAAGGGTGGGCTGCCTTTTAGCCAACACTCATGCTGCTGAGCAGGACTGTGGGGCCACTCTGGCCAGAGATGTGAATTCGGAGTTCCCCACTCCTGTGGCCAGGCTGAGCTGGGGGCCAGTGACCAGAGCCTCTGGCGTCTGAGTGTTTTTGTCCTGGGTGCTGGTTAAGGTGCCAGCTCTGTCTTAGGAGTGAAACCAATATAGGCTGCGGTGCTGGGGTACCCAAGCTTTCAGCACCCAGGGTGCCCCTTTACCTAAGAATTAGAAAATACCTCTCATAATGAAGGCTACTGAGACTTTGACCATTTAAAGTAGGTTTGTATTTTGTTTATTCTTGAAATGGTGGTCTTATTCTGGGGTCATCCTACACTCTCTCCAGAGACCATCTGGCAGTGTCTGTTTCTGCTTGTCACACTGGGAGGATAGGGGTGCTGACATCAACGGGGCAGACAGGATGCTGCTAATGGCCTGTAGCGCACAGAATGCCCCACCTCCCTGTAGGCCCCCAAGGAACAGTGTTCTTATTGTGGCCCCAGGTGTCGGTGGTGCCAGGGAGAGTCTCTGCCTTGGAGCAGGTGTGGAGATGTTGGTGATCGGTCGTAATAAGGTGGTCATAGTTGTGCTAGCTAGTTTTCTGTGGCTGTAACAACGTATCCGAGGCCATCAATCCATAATGAGGAAAGGTTATAGGTTTTGGCTCCAATTTGGAAGGTTTCTGTCCATGGTCTCTGGCCTGTGGCCAGGCAGCTCATCATGGCAGGAGCATGGAGTGGAGCAAAGCCATTCTTCACTGCATGGCTGGAAAGTGGAAGTGGACAATAGTGGAGCTGGGGTCCCAGGACCCCTTCAAGGAGGCACACCCTGGGAATCGCGGTGGAGTGAACGCGCATACGCTTGCAGCGTGGGAGCCCTTGCTGTTACCTGGCTTCTCCCAGCTGCAGGACCCTGGTGGCCACTCTGGCTCTCTGCGCTTCTGATTCCCGCTCTGCCTCGGGACTCACCCCAGTTCTGTCCCACAAGCTTGTGCAGGACTCAGGGAGACAGGGGTTTAAGGACACTGCCTGCCTGGCCTCATGGCGACTTTCCTTGCAGTGTGGGGGCACAGCCCTGGTGGTGTGTCGGGAGGTGGGTGGGGCATGTTCCTCAGGTGCCCCCTCCCTGCCTGCTGTGCACCCCACCTGTGCCCACCTCTAGCTCTCCGCCCCCAGGCTCGGAGGCCATGACTGCGGGGCTCTGTGCTGGCCAGTGTGTCCTGAAGGTCAATGGCAGCAGCGTGATGCACGATGGTGCCCTCGAGGCCCTGGAGCACTTCCAGGCTTTCCGGAGCCACCGAGAGGAGGCCCTGGTGAGTGGCCAGGGTGTAGGGAGGCCCCTTAGTGGAGACAAAGTGCGGGGAGGGCTGCCTTACCCTGCCAGGAGGAACTCGGGCATGCTGGTTGGGGGCCGGGAGCTGTATGTGAGCTGCACCTTTGCCTGGTGTTTCCCCCAACTGGAGCGGCTAGGCCATGATCCCCATGGCCTCATTGCTGTGATACGGGCATGTGGGACCCTCTTCTCCTACATGGACAGGCTGTGTAAACAGCTATGTTGCTGGTAAAAATTATTACCATTGAGTTGGGGCCCTGGCTTGTAGTGGAGGTTGACAGCCATCCACCCATCCAGGTATTGTTTTTGCTCAGCATTTATTGAGCACCTACTGTGTGCAGGTACATTTCTTTGTCTGGGGATAAGGAAAAGACAAAGCATCTGCTCCTAGAGCACTCACATTTTCAAAGGCTTCTGTGTGGGGCATAGAGTATCTGGGCTAAAGACTGTCCATGGTGGGGGGTTCTCAGGAAGGTTCCAGAGTGACATCTTGGAGCCCCTCCTGTCATTGGCAGGCCCAAGGCCTGAGCTTTGGGATCAAGGCATCTATGATACCCACCCCACCTCTTCCCTGCTGTGGGGGCTGTCCCACTCACACGGGCTCCCTCCAGGGCCTGTACCAGTGGGTCTACCACTCCCACGAGGATGCCCAGCAGGCACGAGCCAGCCAGGAGGCGCCCGGCGAGGATCCCAGCAGTGATGGGGCCCGGGAGGAAGATCAGTCAGATTCAGGTAAAGAGAAGGCAGCAGTGCCGAGAGGCTTCTGAGGGACCACCTCAGCGTTCTCACGCTTTCCCTCCAGCCTCGTTGCTGCTGTCCCTGGGGCCCCGGCTGAGTTTGTGTGAGGACAGCCCTGTGGTCAGCCTGACAGTGGACACTGTGTACCTGGAGCGTGGTGTGGGCCTGAGGGGCCTAGCCCAGCCGTCTCAGGGCCAGCTCTCTGTGGTACTTCCAGGGGTGCTCTGCCAAAGCCCTGTGAACCCAGAAGCTTGAGCAACACACATTCATCATCTGAGAGTTTGAGGAGTCCCCCTAGGTGGGCATCAAGGTGTCCAAGGGCTGTGCTCATTGCTGGGGCTCAGGGGAATCCATTTTCTTGTCTGTCTCAGCCTCTAGAGGCTCCTGCATTCCCTGGCTTGTGGCTCTATTGCTGGCTGGTGGTCCTCGTCCTATTGGCCCGCACCCGCCTCAGGGTCACTGTCATCTTTCAAACTCACCTTCCTGTGCCTCCACCCTCAGTTAAAGACTTTGTGATGAAATTGCTCACACCTCAATCACCCAGGCTCATCCCGGGATGTGAGAGCCACCTGCCTAGCAGCCGCCTTGTCCTCTGCCACCCAGGCCCACCTGGGCCCTCCAGCTTCTCGCAGCTGGGCTGGTGTGCTGCCCACCTGTAGCCCTGAGGCCCCCATCCTGCAGGTCCCTCGGGGTGGCCCACACGGAGCTCATAGCCTCAGAGCCTGCTCTGTGACCTGCCCCTCCCTGTCTCCTGGCTCTTCCTCCATCTCAGGAATCCCCTTGGCTCCTTTCCCTGTCCCACACCAGTCCATCGATTACAGAAATCCGCCTTGTGGACTCCGCCCTCCTCCTGCACCCCGAATCTGACCACCTCTGCCACTGTCAGTGTATTAGAAACTTAGGCTCCCTCCCAGGCCTCGCTGAGGTCTTGAGGCATCTCTGCTTCTCTCCCCAGGCCACAGCCTCTGTCTCTGCACTGGCTCTGGCCCCTGCAGTCCACATGGAAAGGGCCTTTCCTTCTGCAGGTCCAGCAGAAGGTCCAGGCCCGCCAGTCCCAAGCCTGGCTGGGCCCAGCGTCAGGGCCAAGTGGGAGGGGTCCGCTTCCTGAGCCACTCACACCTGTGTGGGGCACATGGCTGACCAGAGCAGGGCCTTCCGGGTTGGGTGGCTGTGCACTGCTCCCCTCGGCATCCTCGCGCCTTTCCCCCCAGCCTTGCCGCTGCTGTCCCTGGGGCCCCAGCTGAGCCTGCGTGAGGATAGCCCCATGGTCAGCCTGACAGTGGACAATGTGTACCTGGAGCATGGTGTGGTGTACGAGTACGCGAGCACAGCGGGTGTCCGGTGCCATGTGCTGGAGAAGATCGTGGAGCCCCGTGGCTGCTTCGGCCTCACTGCCAAGGTCTTTAGGCCCTGTCTGGCCCTGCCCTGCTCTGTTTTGCCCAGGGGTAGGGATAGCTTTTTCCCATTTCCCTAGAGTCAGCCTGGGGTCCTGAAATGCCATCCTGTCCCCCATTGGGAGCTGTGAGACTGAGAACAGCTTGGTGGCCTCAGTTTACTCATCCACAGAATGGGTCTACAAGCCTTTCAGGGTGCTATGAAACAAACTCAAGCTGACCCAGGAGGATGCCCTGGCCTGGGGGCAAGAGGATGGCTCAGCAATGGTAGATATTTCCACAGATCCTTGAGGCCTTTGCCGCAGATGACAGCACCTTCGTCCAGAACTGTGGGCGGCTCATGGCCACGAGTAGCCGCATGGCGACTATAGCGCACTACGAGTTCCGCAGCACCTGTGACACCAAGCTGGAGAGCATCAGCCAGAGGATCGCTTGCTATCGTCAGGTGCCTGCTGCCCGTGGGGTGTCTGCCTGGGCTTCTGCGGTGATGGGCGCAGCAGGTGTCCCACCGTAACCTGTCTCGTGTCTCCCTGTGCTGGCTTGGTGCTCAGCCAGGCCATTCCACTGTGGTCACTGTGGTGGGACCCTAGGTTCTGGGAGCTCGGCAAGAGCCTTGGGGTTGCCTGGTGATGCTCTGGCCCTTTATGGTCCCCAGTGCTGGCAGCTGGCCTGAGCTTTGCATTTGAGGACAGCAGGGGGTGCCCTCACAGGCCTGGGACTGCACCAGGTGTCCCTGAGCAGGGTGTGGGCTGGGTGGATTCTGCAGGACAGCCCTTTTCTTCCTTGGAGCTGCCTACATTTGCTCCATTTCAGAACGTCTGGCCTGGAACAGGAGGCGGGGTTGGGGACTGAGAGGTGCAGAGTCCCCTGACCTCCTCCTCTGTGTGTCAGTTTGCAGCCCAGCTGCGGGGCCGAGTCAGCCCAGCCTTCAAGCAGGCCACCCTGGAGCCCCACCCACTGTGTGGCCTGGACTTCTGCCCCACCAACTGCCACATCAACCTCATGGAAGTGTCCTACCCCAAGACCACGCCCTCCATCGGCAGGTCCTTCAGCATCCGCTTCGGCCGCAAGCCCTCCCTCATCGGCCTGGACCCGGAGCAAGGTACCTGAGTATGTCTGCTGAAGGCTAGAGCTAGACCTCGCTAGACAGATACTAAAACGGAAAGCTGTCTGAAGACCCTCACTCCAAGGCTGGAAGGACGGCTCTGGGATGACGATGTCACCTCTCGCTGTCATTTCCAGATGGGGCGTCTCACTTTCAGAATATAACTGCTGAAATACCTGCCGTCATGTCTCTGCATTCCAGGAAGGGAAAAAAGACTCTCATGGTTAAAATCATGTGAGCGCCAGAGTGGAAACCTTCTTCTTGCAGTAATCTAGTGGGTTAAGAATACTGAAAAGGGAAATTTTTCATTCATTAGAATTTTTGACTGTATAGGTTTTTTTCCCCCTTTTTATGTGTTTTGTACAGGGTCTCACTATGCAGCTTGGACTTGTAGTGATCCTCCTGTCTCAGCCTCCCCAGTGCTGGGATTACAGGCATGCGCCACCACACTTGGTCTCGGTGGCCAGCTCAGCATGCCCAGGGGTGGGCTGGCAGGACATGTGTTGTTAGGGATTGAACCCTGGTCCCTGTGCTTGGGCCCTAAGCAACTGCTTAGTCCTCTGAGCTATCTTGCTAGAATTTTTGAAGTGCGTGTGTTCTCTTGTGCCCAGAGGACATAGGGCCTGCTTCTCAGTGAGCTCCACCTTCTCCCACTGCAGGCCACCTGAACCCCATGTCTTACACCCAACACTGCATCACCACCATGGCTGCCCCCTCCTGGAAGTGTCTACCTGCCGACGGAGACTCCCAAGGCCAGGCTCTCACTGACAGCAGCCCGGGGCCAGCCAATGGGGTCCTCAGCCAGGAAGACCATGGCCTGAGCTTCCTGCTCAAGCAGGAGGACCGAGAGATTCAGGACGCCTACCTGCAGCTCTTCACCAAGCTGGACGTGGCTCTGAAGGAGATGAAGCAATATGTCACCCAGATTAACAGGTGAGGCTGCACTGTGGGCTGGGGACCTGCGGCCGTGCCCCGAGGCTCTCCTGGCGTTGGGGGTCAGGCCGCAAGCCCTCCCTCATCGGCCTGGACCTGGAGCAAAATACCTGAGTATGTCTGCTAAAGGTTAGAGCTAGCCCTTGCTAGACAGATACTAAAACGGAAAGCTGTCTGAAGACCCTCACTCCAAGGCTGGAAGGACGGCTCTGGGATGACAATGTCACCTCTCGCTGTCATCTCCAGATGGAGCGTCTCACTTTCAGAATATAACTGCTGAAGTACCAGCCATCATGTCTCTGCATTCCATGGAAGAAAAAAAAAGACTCTCATGGTTAAAATCATGTTAGCGCCAGAGTGGAAACCTTCTTCTTGCAGTAATCTAGCGGGTTAAGAATACTGAAAAGGGAAATTTTTCATTTATTAGGATTTTTGATTTTATTTTGATTTTATAGGTCCCCCCCCCTTTTATGTATTTTGTATAGGGTCTCACTATGCCAAGTGTCCTACCCCAAGGGCATCAGGCTCTGTTCTAGGCCATCCAAGCCTCCACTGCTAGATCCCATAGCTTCCCCTTCTTTAACAATTGAAAATGTCCTTAAACTTTGTCACATGTCTCCCAAGGGCAGAATCACTCCACCAGAGCAGCTGTTCCAACAGAATGGTGGATCAGGTGGACAGGAATCCTAGGGAGGCGAGGGTGGGCTGGGGAAGGGTTGTGGGGCCTTAATGCTTAGGCTGGCTCAGAGAGACATCTGGGGGCCCATTGCCTCTTTGCTGTAGAGCAGGGGGTCACACACGCAGCCCACTACGTGCAGGTGCTTGCCAGGGGCACTGAGTCATATCGGTCAAAAACATTTTCGATATTAGCACAGTTGCAGAACATGACATGTCTGTTGGTCATGGGGAACTGTTAGAGACACACGGCATCTGGGTCCCTTTAATCCCCTGCTTTCTTCCACACCCTCAGACTGTGGGAAGGAGAGGAGGAAGGGAGCTCGTACCTGTGGTTGCTGTGGATGGCACTACTAGGAGTCAGGAGAGAGGACACTTAGAACCTTGGGGACACATTTGGCCACCTGCAGAGGATGGGTGACTGCAGGACAAACGAGTCTGTTTCTTTCACCAGTGAGTGGGGAGGAGGAGGAGGAGGGTCCGTTAGACCCTGAGCGACTTGAGAGACAATGGGCAGAGGCCGGGTCCGGCTCGGGGACCTGCTTCTAACAGGCCACCTGGAGGAGACGCTTCCGAGACAGCCAGGGCCATTTGAACACAGACTGGGCGCCAGATGGTGCTAAGAGCTTGTTGATGCTTTTTGGCACAGTGACAGTGGGGTGATTCAGACCATATTTCTACCTTCATCCAAGTGACGTTTGCGGGGATCATTCTGTGTTGTGGGTCTGCCCTGGGCCTTGCGAATGAGTAGCAGCAGCACCCCTCCAGTGACAACTACCAGGACTTCATCCAGTGCCCCCTGGTGGCCGCATTGGCCCCTGGTGGGAGAGCATTGGTTTAAAAGCGTATGTCCGGCAGATGTAGTTAATAGATGTGTTCGTTCCACACAAGTGGAAGTGGTTATGTGAGAAATGATGCATTGCCTTAGGCTTGGCTGAAACACTTGAGCAAGAGAAAATGAGGGAAAAGATGGAAGAAATAAGCTGGCCCCTGTGTTGCCTTGTTGAAGGTCCCTGCTAGGACCTGAAGCTCAGTGTGGTCTTCCTCTTCTGTGTACCATGGTAACTTTCTGTGATTAAGGAGAAAACACACGTTGTGGAGCCAGAAGGCCCAAGTTTCGGTCTTTATTAGCTGTGCAACCTTGGGCAAGTCACTTAACTTCTCTGAGCCTTATTTCCTTATCTGTAAAGTGGGAACAATCAGATGCTGACTGAACTGATGCGTGGTTGCATTAGGTTTGGCCAGGGCTTATCAGTCACAGGACACCAGACACTGCTCTAAACATTGTGCATTTCAACTTCCTCAACCTGGGGTGCACATACTGATGTTGCCTCCTTTCACAGATGAGGAAACGGGGTCTCAGAGAAATTAAATAATTTACTTAATGCCTTTAAGCCAAGAAATGGCCATAGCAAGGTGTTGGGGTTCAGACTTCAAAGCCTGTATGCTTCATTGTTACATTCTGGCTGTGGCCCACAGACCAAATTCAAGTTACTGCCTGTTTTGTTTTTTTATTAATAAAGTTTTATTGAAACCCAGCCACACCCACTTGCTTATATCCTGTTGCTGCTACAGTGGCCGAGTTGAGTGGCTAGGACTAAGCATACTGAGCTGGTTTGCCCCGTGCCCCTCACAAAGGGTCCCAGGCCATGTGCAGTGCAAAGTGTGGTGATAGCTTGGCCAGGAAAGGAGGATTTCTCACTCTTAGCAGAGGTGCTGGTGGCATTTGTGTCAAGGGAAGACATAAAACACTGGTGGCTCCCTCTGTATGGGGCCACAGGCAAGGCCTGGGAGTGTTGTAGGCCTGCATCCTCACCTTCAAGGCCTTTGTCCCCTGTAGGCTGCTGTCTACCATCACCGAGCCCACCTCGGCCGGGCCCTGTGACCCACCCTTGCCCGAGGAGGCTTCCTCCCCACCACTGGTCAGTGAGGAGAACGAGATGGACAGGGCCGACCATGGCGGCATCAAGAAAGTGTGCTTCAAGGTGTCCGAGGAGGACCAGGAGGACTCGGGCCATGACACCATGAGCTACCGTGACTCCTACAGGTGAATGGACTATGGGAGACCAGGGCTTCATGTGGTGACTGGTGGAGCCTTGGGACCCACTGGGCTGTGGGAAAGTCGGGACCATAAGCCACCTCCTGGGTGTCCCCAGGGGCTGGTGCCACCAGTGTGCTCCCTTCAGAGAATCTCCCTGAATGTCATTCACATCACCCTGTTCCGGAGCCAGCACTTCAGGGCCTGGACCTGGGTCCCCTTCATTCTGTCACCCCACATGCTGATGGGCTGGCAGAGGAAAGGCCAGGACGCCGCAGAGGGTTTTCAAACTCAGCTGAAGACATGGGTTTCCAGGGCCAGCACTATTTTTACTTGGCCCAAGGAGTAAGATGTCTTCTTCTCCTAACTCTGAGAGGGCCTGAATGGTGTTTCCACTGGTAAAGTTAATGGTAACAAAGTTAGCAGGATCTCAGCTAGTGAGTTAGACAACTAAAGCTCGGCTTCCTGTGATAAACCGTGTGGCGGGTGCGTCAGATTCCTGACCATGAGTGCGTGCATGCTGGGCTCCATGCGTGGTTCTGTGGATTTGGCCTGGCCTGCCTGGCATCTGTGTTTTAGGCTTTGAGGGGTCCCACTGGTCCTGGGTCCAGCTTTCTTGATGTCTATACAGTGAGGCATTGGAACCTTGGGAAAATCCATCCAGGGTTTTTCTGTTATCTTTGAGTTTTTCTTTTTTTTTTTTTTTTCCCTGAACCAGGGATCAAACTCAGGACCTTGTACTCACCAGGCAGGCCCTGGTGCCCCTGAGCTGTCTCCCCAGACCCTATCTTTGAGTTTTCATTCCTACCTTTTTTGGGTGCTCTGATTTTTCCTTTAATTGTCAGAAAGCTGAGGGAAAGAACCTTGAGATTATGGCTTTTGGTTCCCTGGGCTGCCTTTTAAAAATTAAATTATTTATTTATTTATTTATTTATTTATTTATTTATTTATTTATTTATTGTACCAGGAATTGAACTCAGGATCTTGCACTTGCCAGGCAGGTGCTGTGCCCCTGAGCTGTATCACTGGCACCCTGGGCCTTCTGATTTCCTTTTGGTCAAATGTGGCACGGATAGGCCTGTCCTGGGCAAGGCTGTCTCATGAAGAGGCGCAGGGGTCATTGGGAACACGGGACAGTAGGGACACCTGGGTGTTACTGTCACTGTTTTCTTGTCCTGAACAGAATCCTACTGTTCTCTTCCTGCTTTGGTGGGTTTATACAGGGGTCTCCTAGTATCCCCCATGCAGAGACTCAGGAAAGGCCCAGGCCAGCACTCTCCAGGTCTGGCTGGGTCCCCAGAGCGTGTGAGCTGCAGGGGACGCACCTGTCTCTTGTCGTTACAGCGAGTGCAACAGCAACCGGGACTCGGTCCTGTCCTACACCAGCGTGAGAAGCAACAGCTCCTACCTGGGCAGTGACGAGATGGGGTCCGGTGAGTGCGGCGCGTGGGCTCCTGGGAGCTCTGTCTTGCTCGTGTCTCGTACTCCGTCTGTGTTGTGCTGCCGTGCGCGGCCTTGTGTCGAAGCCCCATGACCTTCACGCATCCACTCATTCCACGACTCTGTATCGAGCACCCGTTGTGTGCTGGGCGCTGGGTGCTGGGCATATAGCAGTGGTTGGAATAAAGATCCGGGCCTTTGCGAGTGTCACAGACAGGGAACCAGGAAAACATGCGTGATGGAATTACTGGTGATTGTGTAAGATCATGTGTGACACGTGGGTGTGACAAGCCCGTGTGTGAAAATGTCACATACTCAGGCCAGAAACCCAAGAGACACAGCAAAGTTCGTGGTAGTACATTAAAATAAGCCAGAGTCTCATCGTGTCCCCCCGAGGTGGCCGTTGCTAATACCTGGAGGTCATCCGTTTATATTGACAGACATGTAGATGGATGGGTGCTTGCATGGACGTAAATATTTTATAGATTAGATCGTATAGCACCTGCAGCTTTTACCAAAAGCCTGACATCTATTCACTTATTTAAGTCTTGTTTACCTCAGACTTTTAAAAATGTCACTTGGTGACAGGGCCTATATTTCCATGGATCATTACTGAGAAGGCACGAGAGGGTGCTGGGTGACAAGGCCCCTTCCAGCCTTGGCCCCTGCCTCCTGTGTCTCACTCAGGCTGTCACTCCTGTCCCTGTCACCCCATCTGGTGTCCTTCCAGAGAAGTCTGTGCATAAAGAATTGGATTTTAATTATGTGTCAGTTTAACAGAAGAAAAGAGAAAGCATAAGGAAAATGGAAGAGATTGCTGGACTTTAAATAAATATTTCATCTCCTGAGATAGGCAGCCAAGCAGCTGTCCCTGGAGAGGCTTGGGGAGGCTGCTTCTGTGCTCACTGACTGGGGCCACCGGGTGCTGAGTCAGGACATCGGGGCTGCTGTTCCCGCTCTGGTCCTGCCTCATTTTCAGGATGGAAACGCCAGCAGTGCCTGATAGTCTCCTGGTGCCTTAGTACCATTGCCCCCTTTGCAGAGGAGGCAACAGAGGCCCAGGGAGGTCATGGGATTGGCTTAGGGACCTGGGTCTGTCAGTCTACCCATCCCGTCTGGGTTTGGGGCTCTGTGGCTATGTTGCATCCTGGAGAAAGCAGTTGCGGAGGTGCAAGGTGGGGTACCAATGGTGGATGGCTCTGGTCCCTTCCTTCTTCCAGGGGACGAGCTGCCCTGTGACATGCGTATCCCTTCGGACAAGCAGGACAAGCTTCACGGCTGCCTGGAGCATCTCTTTAACCAGGTGGGCCCTGTCTCCCTTTCTCCCTGGCATGGTCCTGGGTCCCTGCTGTGACCTCTGGTAGAGCTGGGACAGCAGGGCTGGGGCAAGGATTCCGGGCCCTGGGGATCGTGTTGAGCTCGATGCTTCTCGCCACACAGGTAGACTCCATCAATGCGCTGCTCAAGGGCCCTGTCATGAGCCGGGCATTTGAGGAGACCAAGCACTTCCCCATGGAGCACAGCTTACAAGGTGAGGGGCTGGCGCAGGACGCTGGTCATACTCTTGGCCTGGAGGACAGCCCTGAACTAAGCGGAGGCAGTGGATACTGGCCCGTGGACTGGATCCAGCCCACAGCCTGTTTTAGTGTCTGTGCTGAGGATGGTTATTTCTTTCTTTCTTTTTTTTTTTTTTGTGGTACCAAGGATCAAACTCAGGACTTGTGCTTGCCAGGCAAGCATTTATTTCACTGATCTATCTCCCTGGCCCCTGGTTATTTCATTTTTTTTTTTTTTTTTTTAATTGGAAAAACAAGGGCCCAGTGGGATGGCTCAGTGGTCTAAAGCGCCTGCTTGGGAAAGCTTGGGTGGCTTCAGGGACCTCGGTTCGATCCCTGGCACCACATGCTGCGCCAGTCCTGCCCTCGGGGCGGGCTGAGCTGGCCATAAAAATGAGTGAATAAACAAGTAAAGGTTCTGAAACAAGAAAAAAAAATAATAATAAATTTTAAAAAAAGAAAGAAAAGAAAAACAAAACAAATAAACAAGGAAGAACATGTGTTGGAGACCCAAGGCCCTGCAAAGCCTAACACATGTACTCCCTGGTTCTCCACGGAGGTGGTCTGTAGCTGGTCCCTGGACTCCAGGCCAGCTCTTTGGTAACATGAGTGGAAGGTTGGGAGCATTTTTCCTGATCCTAGATGTCCCATCATCTGTCACCAGGTCCACAGAACCTACTTACACCTTCAAAATTTTTTAACCATACTCATCTGACATAGTTTGGCCCCTTTTAGAAATTTGATTTTGACGTGCCCTAAGTTAATCATAATACATATGATACATGTAACGGAAGCAAAGCCATCTCACTGTGGTTAGGCACTGCTGCCTGCCCGGGCCCTTTGATCCTATTTAGATGAGAGGTTCACAAGTGAAGGAAAGCTCCACGGCACACACTCCTCTGGATGTGATTAGGAGGAAATAATTAGAATTTCGTAGGACCTCCCACCCACTGTGCCCCATTTACCCGCTTGCCTCTGTTCCCCACGTGCCCACCCTCTGCCCACCCACTGCCCACTCCTCCATCCGCCCACCTGCCCTCCGTCCTTGCATCGCTTCATCCAGTAAGTGATGCCTTCAGAGCCAGTTTGTGCCAGGCCTGTGCTGGGCACTGATACCTCCAAGATGGACCTACGCTGTGTGTGGGAGGTAGGATGCAGTCAGGAAGCTGCCTCTTGAGTGAGCAGGGCCAGGGGGTAGTGAGGAGTCAGGGGGGCCCCCTCAGCTGCCTCTTCTGCTCTCTCAGAGGACCGCCTCGGAATACAAGCCCTGAAATAGCAGGGAGAGACCAGCTGTAGGCATCTCAGGAACCTGCAAAGGGGTCAAGGGAGCAAGGGCTTGTGTCTGGAATGGTCTTGCCGAGGCCAGATCCACTACCCAGCTGTGTGACTATAGGCAAGTCACTTTCTCATTCTGCCTGGGAGCCGTCCTTTTTGTAAAGAAGATATTGGACTAGGTGCCAGATCAGCTATCTGTGGCAGTGAGTTAGCACCTGAGAAGCCTTCTGTGGCTACAGCTTGCTGGTCTAGAAGAAAAGGATGCTGTGATTAATTTACAATGTTGTTGTAGTTGTTGGGAGTCATACTGTAATCTCAAACTAGCAAGAAGGAATGCTGAGCTTGATTAGTGATGTCTGCCATGGGTGCAGTACTATGACAAAGTTACACACTGTTTATTTGCCCTCCATGGACCAAATAACAACCAGGAGTCCTGCAAGCTCCTTCATTTATGGTGAAAAGCTTTAGGATCTGGTGATTGGGCATAGGCCATTGTGCCACTCTTTTCCAAGGCCACTTCCCAGGCCCTCATGCCACTTTCCTTCTCCAGAGTTCAAACAAAAAGAAGAATGTACCATTCGTGGCCGGAGCTTGATCCAGATCAGCATCCAGGAGGACCCCTGGAACCTCCCCAACTCCATCAAGACCCTTGTGGACAACATCCAGCGATATGTAGAAGGTCAGTGGGCAGGGAGGAGATGGCAGGGCCCATCTCAGGCCCCATGGGTCCATGGCCATGGTCCATGCAGCAGGAACAGCTGCTGCCATCCTCAGGGGAGGGTCTTGCCTCTGAGCTAGAAGTCTGTGTTGGCCTGGTGCTGTCCTGGTTTCCAAAAGTGAAACTGGTTAAGGATGTGGCCTCTGGGCCAGATGGCTGGGACTTGAGTCCTGGTTCCCCTACTGCTGGCTTTGTGACCTGGGCATGTTCCTTGACCTCTCCAGGTCTTTGTTCTTCACTCTCCTTCATTGTTGAGGATAAATAAATCAGTACAAAGCAAGCCCCCAGGACACTGCCTGCCCCTGGCTCATGGTCTTCAGTGGGCATCTGGCACCTGCTTTTGCTTTCCTCAGCCCGGCCCCAGGTGCCTCTTACATGGCTTCTAGAAAGGACCTCAAGGGGCTAAGTCCAGAAGGCTCTTCGAGTCTTTCTTGCAAGGCTTTTCTGGGCCCCGGAGTATCTTTGAAGGCAGGAGGCTGGGTTTGGCCTCTCTGAGGAGGAAGCCGGTGCTCTAGGGTGGGCTGTGACTCTAGGATGCGCACATGCTTCTGAGGTACACAAGTGTGTGTGTATGTGTGTGTGTGTGTGCCGTAACCTGTGTGAGTGTGCACCCTGTGGATGAAATTGCTGGCTTTGATCTCCTCTGTGCGAATGTGGGGGCACAAATGCTGACAGATGGAACGCCACTCCTCTGCATGTCCTGGAATTCACCCAGGCTCATTAAATGCTCCTGAGCAGCCCAGCTGTAGTCTAGCCAGGGCATCTGCAGGGCAGCGTGCAGCTCTGTGGGGCCAGTCCCTGTCACTACCTGCACCCAGCTGCCCCCTCTCCACCTCCCTCCTTCCAGATGGGAAGAACCAGCTGCTCCTGGCCCTGCTCAAGTGCACAGGTGAGACCCCAAGGGGTGACTGCAGCCGCACATGTCACACACACACACACACACAGACACACGCACGCACACGGGTGTGCCAGCAGAGGCCCTGGCAGTGGATGCTGGGGACCCCTGCCCGGGAAGCCTCTTGAGCTGGCCACAGCTGACTCTTCTGTGGTCTGCCAGGCCCAGTGCTCAGGACAGCAGCTGTACATGCCTCCCCCGCTGCCCATAGGACAAGGACGTGGGATGGAGGACTGAGGATGGGGAGGCTTGTTGTCACAGAACCCTGGCAGGCAGAGGAGGATGGGGCTGTAGGGAACTGGTGGCCCTAGGAAGTCCTCAGTCCCTTCTTCCTCCCAGAAGTCCCCAGTTAAGGGAGCTGCAGTAGGACTGAGGTCACAAGAGGTCACTCAGCATAAGCCAGGTGGCCAGAAGCTGTTATTTTGTGGACAAGAACCCTTCTAGAAGATTAGTACTCTGACAAGCTGCCTCAAACTGGCCAGTTCTCCAGGCCACGTTCAAATCAGGAATGGGGTGGGGATAAGGCTGGATGGGGAGGCCACAGTACCACTGGGGAGATGGCCACGTGCAGCTGGAGGGTAGCTTTGCTTGCTGCTGGTGGGCCAGGTGTTCAGGAGGCCTTGAGGAAGGCTGTTGCGTCCTGTGGGAGCAGAGGGTTGAGCTGGTGAGAGGTGTGGCTTGGGGCACATGGACTTGCTAGGGAAGCGCTAGGGTTTGGAGAATTGTCTTAGTAGCTGGGCTGTCCACTAAAAGTGAATTTGGGGCCCTTGGTTGGGGTGGTGGAGTTGTGGGCCTGGATATGGCTGTGTCCTGCCTATTGCAAGGATCTCTGCCCAACTGAGCCCCCTGCACCGTCAGATGCCGAGCTGCAGCCACGCCGGGATGCCATCTTCTGCCAGGCCCTGGTGGCCGCCGTGTGCACCTTCTCAGAGCAGCTGCTGGCCGCCCTCAGCTACCGCTACAACAATAACGGCGAGTACGAGGAGAGCAGTCGTGACGCCAGCCGCAAGTGGCTGGAGCAGGTGGCGGCCACGGGCGTCTTGCTGCACTGCCAGTCCCTGCTCTCGCCAGCCGCTGTGGTGAGTGTGTGAGCTGAGTGCACGGGCCACCTGCGAGAAGGGATCCTGAGTAGAAGTACAGGATCTCTGTTCAGGACGTACATCCGGGAGACATCCGGGAGACCTACGCAGCTATGTAGGCCAGTGACCCTGAGGCAAAGGCAGCTTTACCCTCCAGGGACCGTGGGCACTATCTGGGGGTGTTTGGGTTGTGACAGCTGAGGCAGCCGGGGGAGCAGAGGGACTGTAATTGGCGCCCGGAATGTAGGGGCCAGCTAGGCCCCTTGCACATCTCACAAGGCATCCGTTTGTAAGGCCCAGGGTGTCTGATGGTTGCGGAGAGAAGCGTGGCCTCACAGCGCCCTCTGCTGGCCACTGCTATGACGGGCAAGTGCCTGGTGAGACATCTGCTTACCCTGGGCTCTAGGCAAACAACCCGGGTAGAGAAAGGTGGTTTGACCCTAGCCTTGAACTCCTCTTCTCAGCCCAGACCTCAGCTAACCAGATGAATGGTCTGGGGCAGGACGCTGGGGCTGAGGAGTCACACCAGAGGTGAGAGATGAAGTCAGAGGGGCCAGAGCTGTAGGGCTAGAGCTCCATCCATTCCACGCCCAAGGAGGGCTTGGAGGCCTGACTGAGGTGGGCCAGTAATGTGACTAGGGCTGAGTATTTCAATGATAGGTTAGGATTGGAGGAAAAGGAATGGGAGTTGGGGGTGGGACTTCAGTGCCAGTCTTGTGGGAGTCCTGGATTGGGGTGTTGGCCAGGGAATTGAAGGCTGGTGGGTTACACAGGTCATGGCTCCTGTACAGGGGCAGGGAAAAGAGAAACTGCCAAGCCCTTGGTGTTTTGAGCTGGGAGAGAGCTGGGACGGAAGGAGGGCACTGTGAGAGGAAGTGCAGACTTGTGTTTGGGTGGGTTGGGTTAGAATAGGTGGCCTTAGTAGGCACCCGTGGGGGAGGGGAGGTCCCAGCAAGACAGGAAGTGGGTTTCCTGGGACCACACAAACCCGAGTGGAGGTGGGTTTGGGACCCCAGGAGGCACTGGCCAGCCATGGAGCCTCAGCAGTGACCTCACATGCAGAATCACACTCAGGGCCTGGCACCTCATGGCTCACAGCCAGGGTCTAGAGCTGGGTCACCTATGTTAAGGCGACACCTCAGGGTGGGCTGGCATCTGAGCCACTGTGTCTTCTTCCTGTAGAAGGAGGAGCGGACCATGCTGGAGGACATCTGGGTGACCCTGTCGGAGCTGGACAATGTCACCTTTTCCTTCAAGCAGCTGGACGAGAACTATGTGGCCAGTAAGTGATGCCCCTCACCCCTGCCTTTGGGGTCTCCAGGGGAAGGGGCTGCCTGTCCCTGCTGTGTCTCCAGGCCCAGAGTTGACCAGAGTCAGCACCCAACATATGTCTCAGAGCTGACCTTCGGAGCGTGTATCATAAAGAACTACAGCAGCTCGTTCTCACTGACTTTCTGCCCAGGGGGTGTCCTCTGGGGGTGACCACTTGTTTGGATTTTTAAGAACTTATAATTGGCTAAGATTCTTAAATTCTTTTTCTTTCCTCCTCCTCCTCCTCCTCCTCCTCCTCCTCTTCCTCCTCTTTTTCTTCCTCCTCCTCCTTTTCTCTTTTTTTTTTTTTTTTTAAATGTGTTTAGTACAGGGTCTACAGGGTCTCACTACACAGATCAGACTCCTAGTGATTCTCCTGTTTTCAGCCTCCCAAGCAAGATTACAGGTGTGTGCTACCACACCAGATCTCAATCACCATCTCAGCATGCCCTGGGGGCAGGGCCAGCATGGCAGGCCGGGGATAAAACCCTGGCTCCTGCACTCTGCCTAAGCAGGTGCTTTAGTCTGTAGAACTGTCTGGCTGGCCTTCAGTCCTTTCTTCTTTCTCAAGAGTCCTTACATCCCCTACCCCCAACCACCCACCCACCCACCACCCACTGACCTGAAGCTCAGAGTCTTTAAGGGCCATTGCTTCCGGACACACCAGCTTCATTCCACTTTACCAAAGCCCTTTTAGAAGCTGGATGTGGTGAAGCACCCAGAAATTCCAGGACTCTGGGACCTCTAGGCAGGAGGGTTGTGCATGTAGTGATTTAGCAAGACCCTTTCCCAAAATAAAAAACAGAAAATGGCCCGGGGTGTAGCTCAGTGCCAAGGCCCTGGCTTCAATCCCCAGTACCACTCAATCTCTCTCTCTCTCTCTCTCTCTCTCTCTCTCTCTCTCTCTCTCTCTCACACACACACACACACACACACACACACACGCACACGCACACGCACACACCCCTAAACCATTTTTTCCTAATGCTATCAACATACTGTTTTTATACCTTATATCTGTGCTTTCTAGGTAGAAAGAGTAAGTTACTTTCGTCTTTCAGATGTTGAATTATTTTTTCCTGCATTCTGGTTGTTTTTAAAAGATCCTTTCTTACTCTTTCACTGTCTGCAACTGTGTCTTCAAGGTTCGAAACTCTATCTTCATTTTCGTTCATTCGGCTCTGCCAACTTGTGATCGAGGTTTTATTTTCTTATATATCTCTTTGAAACTGTTTCATGCGATCTATGTCTTTCCTATATTGCTCTGTCAGGGAGTCCATCATTTTTCTATTCTCCTCTAATTTTTTATCGATGTCTTCTTTAATAGTATTGAAGTCTGTCATTATGGTTATCCTTTCTCTCTCTAATACAGAGATTATTTCTGTTCTGTTC
>PVJA010005216.1:59221-80453 GCA_004027025.1 Myocastor coypus | reverse complement strand
TATCTTCCAGGGTCAAATCCCCTCAGGATTAAATTTGAGACCATAGACAGTACTTTGTAGAACTGTTGCTAGTGTCAGCCTTTGGGATGAGTCACGGCCATTGCTTGGCCATTTTGCTTTCTGTGAAAGCCTGAGAGAATGTTTTTCTCTGGGTGACTCTCCTTAGACAAGTGCAGTTCATTCATCCCTTTCCTCTGAGGTCCCATAATCTCCTTGACCAGGAAATATGGGACACCTCTGAGTTATAGGATATTACAGCACAGGTTCTCTTATATCCTGGGTCTTTATTGACCTTGAAGGGCTAGGGCCAAAATATTGGCTATCCTTATAGCCCTTCTTTTTCTCCAATTGTTGGTCTGTTAACTTACATTCTCAACCCTCCAGCAGAAAAGCTTTCTGATACTATTATTCTATAACATAGGTACTGGGCTTATCATTACTGGCTTTCTGAGTATCAAATATCTTTGACTTAGCTTGTAAATGATATTTTCTGACCATCATTGATATTCTAATAACTTTCCTTACAATGTGATATAAGCAGTTACACAATTTTGACACAGATATTTGGAAATTCAAGGAAATACAAAACTGTAGCCTGTCATCTGGGCCAAAAACCATATTCTTGGTATTTTCACTTGTAAAAATTCTAGAATAATGGATTTGTTAAGATTTGCTTAAGTAAATAATATTAGATTTTCCTTTCAATTACTGATAGTAGTAAGTCCTTCGGTTGTAGAGGTTGGCTTTATCTTTCTAATCTGAGACACCTAATTTCTTATTAAAATATACACAATTTTCAAAAGAACATTACTTTTATTTACTCTGATTAATATTGGTTTGTCTACATAAAAGAAATTAGTCTTATCTCTTTCATGCCCATAGTAAAATGGAAATATATTAAATAAAAAAATTTCTACTTTATTAAACTGAAGACTGAAAATTGAGATATTTGTTTTTAGGGAATAGGAAAGATTTCATTAAAGCCGGTCAATTTCAGTTAAGAAAATAGTTTCTTAAGCAAGAAGACTAAGTATACAAAATGCCAAAATACAATGTAAATGTCAGTTTTAAAACATCATCTTATTTTTATACAACTCTTCATCCTGAGAGCAGCCATTTATCCACAAGGATGTTATTATCAAGGATTAATTTCCCCATACACCATCACTAAATTATCTTCTCTTCTCACCTATCCTTCTCACAGCATGAAAACTTAAGAAAATATTAAGAAATATTGAGGTGAAGAACTCAAACCATATCAACCTCATACAAACTACAGCCGCCATCCACAATACCAATTATAGCTGTGGCATCCAGTGAAATGCCACATTCAATTGAGTAGACAGTTCATAATAAAGTCAAATATGTTTTGAAAACTGATAAGGTTGTTCACACAAAAATGGATCTCTATTTTTTTCTGCAAAACTGATACAGCTGAAGGAATGAATGAGTGACTTACTGATTGCAATAGTTTACTTTTCCCCATTACACTTCTGAGATGTATAGCTTTGTTATCATGCCAGGTAGTCATTATTTCATCAAGAGTCCTTGTTTTCATTGCTGGCAAACAGAAATCGGTGCTTCACAGCACGCTGTCTTGGCATGTTGAATACTTTAAGCTACAGATCTCAAAAGCAACCTCGAAAGCCTCAGTTTTTTTCTGTCTTCTTGTCTGTAGCCCTTTTCTTTGAAGCCTGATGCATAGAGCACAATTTATCTTCTCTGAGGCAGAATGATTCTCTTCTAAAGCAAACCGTAAAGAACTACAAATGTTGTTCTGAGGTGTGCTGTAAACGTATTATGCAGTTCAATCTATTATGCATTGTAGTAACATAGAGATAATGAAGGCCAATTGGTCTATAGACATAGTGTTGCTCGGGAGTCTCGGGAAGCTGAGGCTTGGAGTTGCACGTGGCCGCTCCTCCTGTGGGTGCCCTGTCCTTGAACTATGGACAGAGCCCAGGGAAGGCCGGCTTCTGCTGCTTGAGAGTCTCAGAAAGCTGGGGCTCAAGGTTGTGGATGGTGGCTCATCCTGTAGGTGCCCTGTTCTTCATTTGCTACGTGACACCAACGATTGTCTCCTCCCCTGCTTAAAGTATTATTTGTTAGCATATGCGTGAGCTACGTAGCTGGAAGAATTTGCATGAGCTATGTGTCTGTTAGTATTCGCGTGAGCTATGTGTCTGGAATATGCTGTATCTATTAAAGTAGTGAGGTATACTCCTTAGCCATTTTTTTTAATGTTTAATAAAAAGAGGAGCCCTTTCTGAGGCTCTGGGTTCACGGAGAAAGAGAAATCTCTGTGAGTCCTCTGAAGCCGCATTCATCGGATCTTCTCATCGTTTCTTTCGGCACCGGACCAAAAATCATACAACAATGTACAGCAGCACAGCGATAGGAAATCGAGCTAATTCACCAAGAATGATTACAAAAGACCAAAGAAAGCAGTTAGACCATTACGGGAAAGGAAGTACAATCAAATATATAAAAATCCCCTATATGAATTATTTTCTTCTTAAAACAGTAAAACAAACGAGAGTGACAAAATAACACGGCCCCTCTTTGAGTTTTACAACATATATGTCTTCATTTGTGTTTGTGTGTATGGTGTGCAACTTTGTAGGCCTTCTCTCCTGTTTATCATTGTTTTTTTTTTTCGTTTTTTTTCAAACAGTGATGAATTTTCACAGGACAAGTTTGTACTTCTCTCCCTTTCTGATCTTTCCAGAGAATGAACTCAAAATAGATAGACCTGACTATAAAATTCAAAATATTAAAACCATAGAGGACCATATAGCATAAACCTCTAAAGCAGGAGGCTTCACCTTGAGACCTGGTCCTCTCAGGAAGCAGCCACGTTTTCTGTGAGAGGGAGAACAGTTGTCTGTTAGGGTGTGACATAGAACTCCACTGCCTCTTTGGTAATGGGAGCCAAAATGGTACCCTACATCCCACTGGCCATGAGGATTATATATAATAATTGAAAAAGTTAAAACCTAAAGAATGAGAGAGGGGAAGAAAGGGAGAGCGGGAAAAAGGAAGAGAAGTAAGAAGGAGAGGGAGAGAAAGAGAGAAAAAGAGAGACAGAGAGAAAAGAGAGAGAAACAGAGAGACAGATGACAGATGGACAGACAGATGGACAAGTGTTTTCCAGAGCAGAAGACAAGAGGATTAATTACTGGAATGTCATAGGGTGGTTAATTTTTAGTTTCTTTTTCCTGTGTCTTTTAATAAACAATTGAACCATTACACTTACTAATTTCCTAATTACAATAATGTTTTAAGCCATCTATTCCTATTTGTAAGAGATTATATAATGAAAGTGAAAATGATAATTTTAATTGATATGAATCTTGCCTTGATAGCATCAAATTAGAAAATGAGACTTTCTCTGACCATTAGACAAGACCTTACCTCCTTCCACTGATCAAAATAGCTTTTGTAGCTCTTCTTTTTATTTCTTCAGCCTAAACAATAGTCCTACTAAACAGGCTTACCCCCTACCCAGCAGATGTCAGGCACCAGAAGTGCAGTACGCTTTTGGTGAAAACCTTAGGGCTATGTCAAAAGGAAATGTCAAAGCATCCTATAATTTTAACTTTGTGACATTATTATATACTAGTGTTGTATGCTTTATCAAAACATTATACTTATATTTTTATTTTCCCTATAACATGTATTTATTTATTTATTTATTTATTTATTTATTTATTTATTGTCATTTTTGAGACAGGGTCTTGCTATACAGTTCAGGCTGGCCTTGAGCTCACCTTTGTAGCCCAGGCTGGTCTCAAACTCACACTGATCCTCCTGCGTCAGCCTCCCAAGTGTTGGGATTACAGGCACGCATCACCATTCCTGGCTTCTATAACTTCTATTTTAATGCAGAATTTTCATCACTTTTACCTCAAGTTAAACATAATGTTTATTCCTATAAAAGAACAAAGTAATGTTTTACAGTAACAGTCATATTTTCATTGGTGACCCCTTCCATGCTGCTAGTTATTAGGTCCTCCTGCAGTGAGTCCTCAGTCTCTTGCCACAGGTTATAGTGAGACAGTACAGTGGAGCAGGTCAAGTTCTAGGATGTCCTTTAGAAACAAAAGGCCAGGAATCACCCAGGACTTTGATATTTATTTAATACCTCTGTGTCAAGGACAATGAGTGACAGGCAGTGGGAACAGTAATAGGGACCTAGGGGGCTAGAAAGAACACAGCATTCTTGGAAGGATAAGGCAATTGCAAGGTCAAGGACAAGGACAGTATTAGGTGTGGGGCATCCAGCTGTGACCAGAAAGGAGTGGATATTTTCTATGTTCCAACTTGGCTCTGAGACAGGATAAGACAAGGTGGAAGTCCCCTAGAATCAGTTTGCAGTTTGCCATTCCCAGCAGACTTTTTTAGCCACATCAAAACCATTGATGCTTCACACCATGAGATGAGCTTTATTTTATTTTGAAGAAAAAATTTATAACCATCTCATTCTTAGCTTTCTCTTAAAACCAAGTAATCAGGAATTAAAGCAGAAAAAAACCTAAATGGCTAAGGTTAAACACTATTGCTATACAGATAATATAAATTAGTAACATATGAAATACTTTTCTTAAAAAGACTCCTAGCCGGGCGTGGTAGCACACGCCTGTAATTCCAGCGCTTGGGAGGCTGAGACAGGAGGATCAATGAGAGTTTGAGACCAGCCTGGACTACAAAAATGAGCTCAAGGCCAGCCTGAACTGCATAGCGAGACCCTGTCTCAAAAAGACAGAAAAAAAAAAAAAAGGCGCCTATCGTACTACTAGTAACACAGTTGCACTATCTCCATTGTTGAAATAAATCTATGTAAGTCTAACTTTGTATATGAGCAGAATAAAGCACATGTTACTTTCCCCAATATTTTATGTTTTCATATCTGATTAGGAATTTGCATTAATTCTGTTATAATTTTCCAGTACTTCTCTGAAATAAGCCATAAACAGGGGGTCAGGCAGATAGCTCCATGGCACAAGTGCCTGCCTGGCAAGTGCAAGGTCATAAGTTCGAACCCTGGTCCCCCCATAAAAAAAGACATAGACAAACCAGCAAAATAAATAAATAAATAAATAAATAAATAAACAAACAAACAGCAAGGCAATAATAAATTGATACTACTGCCTTTCACATTTCATTAAAAATCAACACGGCATATAAGGAACTTATTTTGCCAGAAAGTACTGGCTCTGAGCATTTCACTCCTTCATCTATTAAGGAAAGTAAACCTCTGATTCTGACCTGGATATATATAACAAATAACATATCACAATTCTTCTTGTGCTACAGGCATAAGAAATGTTACTAACTTCTGAGTATAGGGGGAAATATTACATGAAAACATTGAAGAGTTGCTGAGGAAAGAGACATATACTATTTCTTTCTTTTCCTTATGATTTTATCTTTCAAAAAATAGATGCAGTGTAGCCATGTGAAAATGTGAGAAGATGCATCATCAGAGAATGGAAAATAAATGCAAGAACAAGAATCTGGACTTCTGTGGATCCTGGATCTGTATGCTATTTGACCTGAGGTTTTCCATATAGTAAAAATCAACAATCAATCAAACAAAAGCTTCATTTTCTATAGAGTCTAAGTGAATTCTTAAACTTAAATGTACATTAGAAGCACCAGGGAAACTTTCAAAAAGATTATGACTTCAGTTGATCAGGGTCTTGGGCAATGGTCCATTGGCACTAATTTTCCAATCAACAGTGATCCCAAATTAAATATCTCAAAATCATATATCCTGCTCCTGTAACCTCTTATTTGTCTTACGTTTGTATAATGCTATTGAGCTGACCGTCCTGTCACCATCATAAAGTGCTTAGAGATTAGCATACGCAGAGAAAAGATTTCCTCTGACTCATAGTTTGGGAGAGTTTCCATTTAAAATCAGTCATCTTACTGGCTTTCAGTGGCCTCCACAATCGAGGACAGCAGACACATTCCTCACCTTTGACACAGGAAGGAGACCAATGCCCAGTTCCCTTCAGGAACTTGTCCTCTGGGACCTGGGACTTGCCACAGGATACGGCTGGCAAAACCCACCAGTACAAGAGGCGACCAGTGATCAGGGATGGGACACTAACCACCTAAGCTCAGACCGTTCTGCCCTTTCAGAAAAAGAAAGGAGCGGAAGAGTGATTTTCCACCCATAAATCTGCTGGCGTCGCGGCTGTGAAGGAGTCTGAGCACGTGCTTCTTTGTTTCTTCTCATGGTGGCATCTTTGCTCAGCCTCCCCAGTTCACGGGTATTGAATTTGTTTGTCTGGGCTAAAATCAGGTGCCACAATTGTTCTTCTTTCTCAGTCAAATTGGGAATAGTGAACATAACTTAGTAGGTATTTACCTCAACACAGGTAAGCACAGCTAATTAATCATGTCATTACTACTGTGAATCTTGGTGTCAGGAAAAGCTAAATTCTAAGCCATAATTTACCAGTTTTGTGACTTGAGGCAAGATGATAATATTTGAATCACATATTTCTCATGAATAAAGCAAGATTCCTATAATTTTTAGATGTGGACAGCGTTGAAATTTGTGAATCATTAATTTTATTGAATGCAATAATTTACTACTGAAATTATGATTGAACATGATTTACAAATTTGCGTAGTACTTCGGAACGTTTTGCCCTGAGAAAAAGTGGTAAGTAAAATGAACTTACTCTATACAATACAAAACTAAAAGATAAAACTTTTAATTTTCTTGTTTATAGTATCATTTTAGGGAAAAAGCCATTAAGTGTCCTTTCTTTCAACTCCAGGGTATGCAGACTTTTAACTCTTGTATTTATCCTTGATCATTTAAATTAATATTGGATACATAGAAACAGGAATGTTAATCTAAAGGAAATGCACAAGTTTCCATCACCTGGGATAAAAGGCTCACAAACTGCTAATTTATTTTTTCACTCTATGTGGAATCTTCATAGGAAAGTACCAGAAGCCAAAGCGCCTTGCAGCATGGATTAGAACAGAAAGTGTCTCCTGAACAAGGACAGGCTTTATAATTTAATTGTATTTATAATGATGAGTGAACCCAAAGGAAAACCCATTTGTGGGAGCTTATTTCATTATTATTGAAACTCCATTTTCCTTCATAAGCTTGACAAAAAGGGCATAGTTCATCCCCCAAGTTCATTAAATTATTATTTTGCTATATTCTACTTTTAGTTTTAGGTAGTTTTACATGGGCTCAGCACTTGAAGCATCAAAACTGCTTTCCTAAGTACAGAATATTAACTTTTAATATTTACCCCCAAATCTCATTTATTCTGAAGACAGAATAAAGGCCATAAAATGAATATAGATATCTATTTTTTCCTAGGTTCTTCTGGAATTAATATGAAAGTATTCAAAAAGGTTGAAAATAAAATTGATTTTTTCTAATAATTTAATAATATCATCCAAACTTCTTTCTCAGTGAGCTTTCTTGAAAAAAAATAAAACTGAATTTTTCCTTAACTATATTGAAGGAATTCTTGAAGGAAATGTGCAAACTATGTCTAATATGCCCGCTCAGGTAGAAATCATCAGCTTTTTCTCATTATTAAAACATACCTAAGAAAATCAAGTTAACGAGGAAGCCTATTTGTTTGGTTGATAATGTCAGGTTTTCATCTGCTTTTCTCGGGCTTGTTGCTGATAGCTTCTGAAGAGGCCGGTCGCCACAACGGAAACGGATAGTGGTGGAAGACTGCTCACATAGTGGTGGTCAGGAAGCAGAAAAACAAAGCAAGGGTTCTAGAAGTGTGTGGCAAGACAAAGCTCACCAGCGAGTCACTTCCTGCACCCCAACCCTTTCTCCTAGCAGCCGATCCATTCAGTAGAGAATTCCTCAATGAATTCACTGATGAAGTTAAAGCCTTCACGATCTGATCCAATCATCTACCAAAAGCTTCATGCCTGGACACTGCTCCAACAGGCAATGAGCCTTCTCCACATGCGCTGTCTGGGAACATTCCAGATCCATGTTACTACAAGGCCCACCATGCTGGTCCTTCTCCACCCACAAAGCTTTCCAGCATGAACTTGATAGTATGTTCCTGGCAACCCTCTTCCAAACAGGTTCCTTTTCTGTTCCACCTCCTTAAGGTCAAATTCCAGTTGTGGAAATTTTCTCTGGTATCTGACTTGATTTTAATGGAAATCTTATTTGTTCATTGGGCTTTGTGGAAAATTTTATTTCTGTACTCAGGGATGAAAACATCCACCCCCTAAGGCACATCTAAGCAGTTGTTCTTTTAGTACCTTCTCTTTTATTAGATATTTATTATGGCTTAAACTATTAGCCCTAGCTTTATATATTAAAACAATACGTATTCACTATTAACATCTCTGGGTCAAGATTCCAGGGAGAACAGGTTGCTTTCTATAGTTTAGGATCTCTCATAAAGGTGCATTTATGAAGTCATCTTGGGTCATGACTCAGAGATTGGCCTTTATTGCTGTCACTTTGTAACTGTTGAAACGCGAGGACTCAGCTTGTTCTTGACCAGCAGTAGTGTTTATTGCATAGACCTCTTCATGGAACAGCCCCCCAAATTGTAACTGGCACCCTTCAGAATGAGAGAGGAGTCCCAAAATGAACACTGGAGTTCTGTACCTGCTAACCTCATTCTCCGCTCTTTCGATCCTCCCTCTGGTATATAACTGGTAATATATTTATGGAGGACATAAGACGAGGGAATTTCTGAAGGGTGTTCATGCTGGCAAGTAGGGATGAGATGACTTTATAGACTGCTTTTCAAACTTTAGGAAAAGTAAATATTCTGGTCTTCTACATGTGTGCTGCTTCTAAAGCCCTATCAAGGATTGCTATGCTCTCTCCCAAGTAAATGTTTGTTTAAAAAATAACAAAGGAAAATAAGAGACAAAAAAGTAAATAGTAGCCCATTTTTCTCCTTCTTCACTTTCTATGTTTTTAGTTACTCATTGTCAACATTTTAGTTGACATCGTCAACTCTGGCCCAAAGTCATCAAAAGCAAAATTCCATAAGTTTAGAACTGTACAACCTTCTGAGTCAAAAATCCCTGCATCTGGCAAACCCATTCCGTATATGTGATAAACTCGCAAATTGCTTAGCGGCCCCTGGTTTTCAGATTCCCTGTCAGTACCCTACCGGTATGCTTAAGTGATTTTTATTTTTATACTTAGTAGCAGCCTTTCAATATGGATAAGGAGGCTAGCAACTACGACATGCAAAGGAGAAGCTATAAAGTGATTTCTTTAAGTGGAAATGTAAAAGTTGTTCTGCTATTGCAGGAAGAAAAATGTATACTGATATTGGTTAAATCTATAGCAAGAGCGAACTTATTCATTTGAACTTGACAGAAGGAAAAATAAATTTTTTGTAGTTTTGCTGTCACATCTAAAACATTAAAAATTATTGTACTAAAGTGCCGAGGGTTTAGCTAAGATGCAGAGGTATTAAATTTGCAGGTGAAAGATGACAACAGAAAATATTTGAGGAGTGGTGGTAACATGTAGCGTGGGAGCATCCCGCATTTGGGAGAGGATGTCAAGGGACAGTGCTCTGCTCCACATGATACAGATCCATTTATGGAATGACTGGACATATAAGCATTGGGTGGACATAAAAACATCAGAATAATTTTAAAATAAAAATGTCTATAAATCACCAGCCTGCCTATAGGTACTGATGTTGTCACAAGCTGGAGATATGGCATGCCAGGGTATATCAAATGTGTACATTATCGATTATGCCAGCCTGAAATCACTTAAACACTTGCAATTACAATAATGACCACTTGGCCTGCTTCTCCATACATGTGCAAGTTAGCCACATTTTTTTTAAGTGGGTAGTGGACAACTTACATTTACTGAATGAAATGTGTAGTTCTGAGTCACCAGAAACTCCTAGATGGGGTTTAAAAAAAAAAAAAACCTAAACGAATAATGTCTGAAGCAAACATCTGTACAATCCAATTCCTTTTTAAAACTACCTGAGATCATTAACATACTGAAAAGGACAACTTCGTTTTGACTCTTGCTTCCGTAGTTTGCCCTGTCACTTTGAGACCTGTAGCAAAGCAGCCTGTCATCGTAGTAGTGCAGAGTGGAGAGAGTTCGCTCCAGCAATGGCTGCTGGAGAGGACAAAAGGGGTGCAGAGAAGAGGTAAGGTCTCAGTATCTCCTCCAAGTGCCATCCTCCAAAGACCTACATTCCACTTCGTGAAGAGTCCATTATTCATAGGCTAGGTACCAAATCAGCACCATAAAAGCTATTTATGGACCTTTCAAGCTTCAGATAACAGCATACTTCCCTCAACCTGCAATAGCCCATGTTATCCACACAATAAAATTTATTATCAGTTTAGCTTCAAAAGTCCCCACAGAGTAATCTAAAATCTCAAGTCTGAAGCCTTCTCTGAGACTCAAGCTAAGTGGAATGGTAGTTACCTGTAAAAATCAAAAGGAGCATTGCATACTGGCAGCCTAGAACCATGCATAGTGAAGAAATCAGGAAGGCAGAGATCAGCGCAATACTGACACCCCACAGTATTAGATCATCTAAATCCATGTTCAGAATCTGAGGCCCACTGTGGGGTAGTATATCAGTCTAAGGCACCAGGCAGTTCTTCTCTGACAGCTTAAATGGTGAAGCTCACATGGCCACTCCCTGTGACTGGCTCTGTCCAGTTCCCTCAGACCTGCTCAGCAGGGGTTCCACATCCTGCAAGTTTAGCTTCCTCTGACCTTTTCTGTAGCATTGCCTTTAACAGCTCCACATATCGCCCCAGCTCCACATATCGCCCGTCCGGTGGCTTCAAGTACTCCCTACCGGGACCCAGACTATGGAGCCTCCATATTTCTTCTTCAAAATCTCTAAACCCTCTTGGAAACCAGAACTCTCACATCCTGTATCCTGAGTTACATGAAAGTCTCCATTGTCTGTTAACAGAGTCAGCTATGCAGATGGCCACAGACACTGAACGCCTGCATGAACACAAGGAGGTGAATGCTGGGAAGGTTTTACCCTGCGTATGAGGACATAGGGAGGCTGTCTTCTCCAAGCAAAGTCTGAAAGAAATTTACACCCAAAATGTTGAGCCAGCTATAAATGAGTGCTGCTGATTCCTGTTGTGCTGCCGCGTACTTGTCTTACTACCCTAGTGCCAAGTCCTGGTTTCTTTGGGATACCATTAATTCCATCACATACCGCATTTTTCTTGGCAGTTATTCAGAGCATGCATACTTTCTGTGTCTGTTAAAGCTCTCAATTTTCATTGTAAAACTAAGCAGCCAATCATGCTCAGGACAGCCTGAATGCTTTGCTGCCTAGATATTTCTAGATATTTCTTTCCCTACACGAATTAACCTATCTCTTTAAACAAGGCCTCCTCCAAGAACTTCAACAAGAAAGTACTGAAAGTTTTTGCCATGCTGTAGTAACTATAACTTCTAGCCCAACTGCAAATTGTGTTCTCCTAGCCATCTTAATTTCATGAGTACAAACTCTGCTTCCTGTGTTCCGATGAGTGTTCTGGTGCTGTGGCTTGGGTCTAGTTGTCCCCTCAAAGCCTCATACCATCATGGGGCAGGGACTTCTGGAGTTTGAGACTAAGTCATGATCCACTGGGATTATGTGTCTTAGTACTGCTGGGATTATGGGTGTGGTCTGAGGCAGAGAGCCTGCATGTATAATAAGAGAGACAGAAAAACAGACTCTGTTGCTCTCTGTTGCCCTGATTGGTTGGTTGCCTCTGTTGCCAGTTTTTGCAGTGTACCATGAACTGGATGCTCTCTACCCTGTTCCACTCAGCCTTGGAGCCAGCCTGGGCATTTGTGTTTTACTCAGACCCTCCTATGATCTGGCTGGGATGTCTTGTTGGGAATCAGTGTTGCAAACATACTGTGCTCATGAGCTGAACAGAGACTGATCAGCTCTCTTGGAACCCATTATATATATATATATATATATATATATATATATATATATATATATATTTTTTTTTTTTTTTTAAATGAAGGTAGGGCTGGTGATGTAGCTGAGTTATAGTGTGTTAACCAAAAAGATATCACTCAAGCAAAAAAAAGCCACATTACAGCTTTTGCAGTAATGTAACATCAAAATTGAGCACAGAGACATTGTCCTCAGACACTGAAAGTATTCAAGACCTTGCTGCCTAACTTAAAAAGTTTGCATGTCTCTGAATTATAACCTCATCTGTCTCTCTCTCATACCCATCCTCCCTCAGTCTCTTTGATTTTCTGAACAGCATATTTCCACCCTTTTCCTCAATGAACTCAACTCTTTTGTACTGACATCTCTTTCTTTTTTAATTAAGGTTATTGGTGCATATAAAACATGCATAATGATCACAGTCACCATAGTGATATTTACATGTATGTACTATAGTTTGAATCTTCTTTTTTTTTTAAATCCCATTCTCCTTCCCTCTTTTCGACCCCCTTTCTCCTTCTTAATAGGAGAAGCTTGTTTTCACTTTTAAACTTGAGACATTTCTAGTTCAATGGATGTACGTTGGTATCATATTAGTAAGTCAAATAAATTGAATGTTTCTTTAAATACCACATAGTTTTGCTGGTGCAAGAAACTGAAAGTGTAAATAAGGACCCAATTTATAATAGATCTTGGGAAACAGACAGAAAGTGTTCAAATGGGAAGGTGAACTACCCAGCCAGGTGGGGGAAGAAGGGAAGGAAAAAGAAAAGTCAAAAGGGAAACCATGTACTGACACAGTTCTAAGCCTGTCAACATTGCTGAAGAATGTCCCACAAGGTAGCAAATCAATAAGATTTTAAGACCATTTTTACTAACATAATGTGGAATAGGTTGCATTTGTAATAGAAATAAACAATTACTGCCAACATAAATTTCCTCAGAAGCCAGCTGAAAAACCACTCCTCATATCAGCAGAGATATTTGGAAAGGAAATGAGATCACCTCCACGGAGCAGGAAGAAATTGATGGCTGTAAATAGAGGCAGACACACTCATCCAGTGCCAAGTCACTGAAGTGCGTGAGCTCGATGATTGTATTTCCTCTGGGCAAGGCGCTGAGTCAGAGAAGGAGAAGACAACAAACACAAAGAATAAAAGACATGAACATATAGGAAGTGGTCGGCAAGGTTAGGAAAACTTACTTGAAGCACAACTCAAATACAACTTTCAGTGGATTGAATGGATTTCTTGTGCCTTGAATGAGCTTACATTTTGTGACTGTGGTTACCACATTTAGGTATGTCTGTTCAAGAGAAGGATTTATACCAGGTGCTTTGTTTGTTTGTTTGTTTGTTTTATTGTTTTTGTTTTTTTGTACCAGGAATTGAACTCAGGACCTCATGCTTGCCAGGCAGGCGCTGTGACACTGAGATAAATTCCAGCCCTGCTAGATGCTTTTTAGAGAGAAGAACACTTTTCTGCTAGGAGGAGGCTGGCTCAGGCTGCCTTCTTTTCAGAGATGACAGCAATGTTATTCTATATTATTGACTATGAGAGCCTACAACGCAATAGGAATAAAGATTCAAGTCAATGCCACATGTTTCAAAGACAACTGGGGATTTATAATCAATAAAGAGGACACTGGACACAAATAGATTAGACATCGAAGGTGTGGAGCTTTGTACTAAGCTGATTTCTTGCTAAAGCCCAACATAGTGATTAACTGTCAGCTACGAGGACATTTCACATGGCTTCACACGATTCCTTTCAAAAGGAGAAGTGCAGCCTACCATTGTGGGTAAACACTGAGGCCCTTGATGAGAAACAGTTCAACCAATGAAGATAGCACTATGTCCAGGGTTGTTGGCTTGCACAGTTGAAGCAATGTCTTATTTTCCAATCATTTGAACGACTGAAAAGCCCAGGAGAAGGCAGGTCCTCATCCTTAGGGGCCATGATTTTTTGGAGGTAACCTGGAGATTTCAATCAGATATCAGATAACTGACAAAGACCACTGACAGGAAATCTAATTACCCTGTGGTTATCGTGATGTAAGTATGAACTATATTGTATACGTTAGATACGTCTATGATATGCAGGCATTCAGTTTATACATTCTTTTCTGTGTTGTGTATCCAGATATTTTATCTAATATAGGTTTTTTGGGGTTTTGTTTTGTTTTATTTTGTTTTTTGGCATGTGAGCCAGGGTCTCTAAAGTTCGACACTTGTTAACTGATGGCAAAGCTTTCATTAAATGCTTAATCAAATCCATTATCTCATGTCAGGGAAAAGAATATATTTTGTGCTTCTGCATTTTGGAGAAGGCAATCAGCTCTATTTCATTTAAATTTTCTTGTTAAACGCTGAAACTTTTGTGCTCTATTTTTTAATGAAAAATATGAGGTGGGAAGAGCTAATTTGTGCTTTCAAAAACTTTCATAATGAAAGCAGTAATGTGGATTTTCACAATTTGAAGCATTCCATTATACCTTTCCTCCACTGAATATATTTAGGTAGGGATAAAAAATGTATTTCAGTGATAATTTCAATAATAAAACTAAAATCACTCATGAAAAAATTTATAGGTATAAATTTTTATTTTTAAAGGTAAGGTAATTTATAAATTATTTCATGATTATTATAAAATTTAGCATTTCAGATAAATTAGAAGGAAAGAAAGCCCTGTAGTTATGAAGAACAAAGATCATTTATGACTAGTGTATGTAAGTAATGTTTTATGATAATGAGAAAACAACAACTCAAAAGAAGAAATAAAAATGGAAAGGCATAACACAGTTGAATGGAAACCAAGGATTTAAGTGTTAAACAATGAAGTAACTGCAAACAGAAAAGATAGGAAACATAGCAGGAGCAAAACCGTGCACTTATATACAAAGGATGAATTTTTAAAAAAAGGAAAGAAATTAACATTATTTATTCAATGAGACTCTAGACTCTATCCAATTCTAAGAATGATTCTAGAGCCCTCATTATATTTTACAGTAATTTCATCACATAAAATTACTACTGTAAAATTCAGTAAAGTAACTCAGAAATTCTTATTTTTTCTAGTTGAGAAGCTTTAACAGTCAAACATAATAAAAGATACACATATAATAAAGATACACAATGTTAATATTCCTGAATTTTGTTCCAGTATGTTTTGGAATATTTCTTTTCACAGAAATCATGCTAGGGGCCCAGAAGGATGGTTCAGTGGTCTGAAGCGCCTGCTTAGGAAAGCTTAGGCAGCTGCAGGAACCGCAGTTCGATCCCTGGCACCACATGCTGTGCCAGCCCTGCCCTCAGGACAGGCTGAGCCAGACATAAAAATAAATAAACAAACAAACAAAACGTTCTGAAACAAGAAAAACAATAAAATTCTTTAAAAAAAAAGAAATCATGCTATTGTGAAAATTATGGAATTAAAAAAAATGAAATGAACGTGAGCATAATAGAGCATGTAATCCTGCTCAGGACCCATGAGTAAGAATATAAATCTGAAAAAAATTAAATTGCATTTGGAACTATAAGTCATGTTAAAGTAAATGTAGTGGTGTTAGGAATTGTTTTGAGAATTACTGGAAATGTTGCATTTGATCCTCAAATACTTCTGTATCTTCAACAGAGGACTTTTTTTGGATCATTTATCAGTCAGTTTTCTCACTTCTGGGATATAATATCTACCCCATATAACTTAATAGAGGAGAGATTTGTACTTGCCGGGTTTAGCCCATGGTTGCTAGCTTCACAGGTGACATGGTGTGGGGAGCGCTTCCTGGGGAAGAGCCGCAGAATGCTTGGCAGGCAGGAAGCAGGTAAGGCAGATATGAGCCTGGTAGAAGAAGATACCCCGAAGGTCATGGAGCTAGTGACACAGTTCTCCATCAAGCCCTACCTCCTAATTACACATTCAACTATGAACTCACTAATCAATTAATTCACCAGTTAGTGTGGGCAACCGACTGTCCAAGCTCATTTCAAAAGCTCCTCACCTGAACTCTTGAGATATTTGAAAGACATTTTCTATTATAACCGCAAGCATAAGTAATTAAAAAAAAATTATATAGTGTGAGTTTGCAATTCACTGCCATATAATATGTCATTGCTTGAAACTTCTAATAGATTCAAGTGGGCGTAACTTCCCTACAGCAGTTTTCTATGCAGTTTTTAACCAGAGCCACAGAAGCCTGAGTCCATGTGTTGCCCCACCTCTCCCACGTGCCGCACTAAATTTTAGTCTGAATAGAAAGCCCCAAGGTGGACTAATCAGCTGCATTCCTCACAGTTTTAATAGTGATGGTAAGAAGAAAAGAGGAAACTCCTTCCTGGCCACATTCTTGTTTCGGCTAAAGTTGAGTTTCTCCTTTGCCAATGGGAATAACAAATTCATGTGGCAAAGGAACACATTAGACTGACACCGAGAGCAGTTGGCACATCAAGATGGTTGCATTAGTTTCTACGTCTTTGACATCTCCAGTCTTTCCAAGGAGACCTATTCATCCAGAAGAAGTCAGGATAAAAGCATGGCAGGTGAAAGAGTCCTGGCTGAGGATACTGCTGTGCGAAACCAGTAGTTTTAATTCAGATACCATAATTAAGGAATCACTATAGTGCATAAAACATAGGACATGTGCACAAGATTGTAACATCACCATTGCCTTAGTGTCATACAGATAAATTTATAATATGAACAAGAAAATTGAAAGTGATTAACACGTGAGCCATGAATGTGGCCTGGCATTAATCATGACAGGAAAGCCAAAAGTGAGGCTTCCTTTTTATTGCTTTCATTTTTATTACTTATTTTTATTTTTCAAAAGAATGCATGTTTTTCTTTTTTTGAATTCATTTTAATATGAAAAATGATAAAATAGCAATGAAACAGTTTCAAAGCAAGTTAGTAGGATGGTTACAATTAATACCATACATCTTATTGTCTTTCTAGTAGTTATTCAGAAGAAAAGGTGTAGGCTATTCTCAATGAACTAAGACAAAATAGCTAGATAGCCAGCCTATATATGTGTATCCTTGTGCATCCACATATTCATGTTTTTCTTTTTAAAGTTACTAATATTAGGAGAAAATATCATACCATGTCTTATAAGAGATACAGTATGAATCATAAAATCAAAGTATAATTAAACAATATTCAGAAAATTAAATATTAATTACAATTAATTTAAATATTTCAGAACAGTGTTCCAAAATTCAGATCAAATCATGACTCCAACTGAGAGACAAGAATTTGAGTATCATGTGTACAAATCTGTAATCAATTCAGAGTATTCACATTGTATTTCAATAGGTGAATATGTACAAAGATATCAACTAAGAAGAAGTTTCCATGGTAGTAAAGAATTACTAAGAATAAAACATAATATGATTACTGGAATTGCAAATATATGACCACAACTTCTAATATTTTGGGGAAAGGATATCATAAAAAGTTCTAGTATGTTGTGTACATGGACAGGGTCAATGATGCTGACTGGTGGCCAGGTGTCACTTGTGGGGGTGAGCTACTGCTATTTCTTTGATATCCATCCTTTAGACCCAGACAGAATCATGACCCATAGGTTGTAGGAGAAGTCCACTTGCAGAATATACTGATGGACATATTCTGCTACTGTACACAGAGGAATAGTTGAAAGACTGCTTTTATATACCTCCTTTTCGCCTGTGTTTAATTATTTGCCCTATTTGGTAGGTTCTTTTCATTCTCTTTCATGGAATTGGGGTCATTTTGATCCTTGTTTAAAATATCTTTTAGTAAACTACTTGGAGTTGGCTTTGTCATCATGAAATTCTTTAGATATTCTTTGTCCTGGAAGTATTTCACTTCTCCACTGAACTTGAAAGAGAGTTTTTCAGGGTGTAGCAGTCTGCGCTGAAATTTGTTTTTTTTTTTTTTTTGCAAAACTTGAAGTACTTTGCTCCATTCTCTTCTTGACTTGATGGCTTGTAAGGAGAAATGTACTGTTATTCTAATGTCTTTCCTTGAAATGCAATTTGCTTCTTTTCTCTAGCAGCGTTTAGTACACTGATGCTGTGCTGAATTTCTAGGATCTTGATTATTATATGTCTGGGTGTGGTTTAAATTGGGTTTTTGTACTTTGGAGTTCTATATGCTTCAGTTCTCTGAATGTGAAATTGTTTCCCCATATTTGGGAAGTATTTTGTGATTAATTCTGCCCGACATTTTTTATATCCTTTGTATTGACTCTTTTCTCAGTGATGCCTAGTAGTCTTACATTGTTCATCTCTTCATCATCTTGCAGATATTGAATTATTTTTTCTTCCATCCTAGTTGTTACTAAGAGATATTTTCTTAACTCTTTACTAGCTGCAATTTGTCTTTAAGGTCTAAAAGTCTATTTCCACTTTCTTTGAAATTGTTTTGCCAGCTTATGACTGAGGTTTTAAGTTGCTGTGTAACACTTTGAATCTGCTTCATACATTCTGTTACTTTCCTATATTGCTCATGCAAGGATTCCATCATTTTTCTATTCTCTTATATTTTTTAATCATTGTCTTGAGAAGCACTTAGTACAAGGTCTCACTTGCAGTTTCAGGCTGGCCTTGATCTTACTTTTGTAGCCCAGGTTGGTAATCAACTCACACTGATCCTCCTGCCTCAGCCTCCCAACTGCTGAAATTACAGGTGTAGTATTTCTCTTATTATAGGTATTATTTCCTTTTTTACTTCAGAGATTATTTCTGATATGATTTCCTCTATGTCTTTCTGGAACCATGTACTCTGATCTGCAAAAATTTTGTCAGTGTTAGCCTTCTGGATGAATCATGGCCAACGTTTGACCCTTTTGCTCTAGTGGAAGCCTCAGAGAATGTTTTCTCTCCAAGTGAATCTCCTTAGGCACACTGTATATCATCAATCATTTTCCTCTATGGCCTCATAATCTTCTTGAACTGGAAATTTGGGACTCCACTGAGTTATGTGCTGTTATAGTACAAATTCTTTTATGTCCTGTGTTGTTACTGACCTTGAAGGGCTAGAACCAAAATATTGGCTATATCTGTATCCCTTCTTTTTCTGTAATTATTTGGACTGCCAACTTAAGTTGTTAACCATCCAGAAAAGAAGCTTAATGCTATTATTCCCTATAAGTTAGGCACTTGAGCTTAACGTCACTATATTCTAAATAACAAACACCTTAGATATAACATGAAACAGGTATTTTCCATCAATTACTGATATTCTAAACATTAAGACCCCTATAATATGTAAAAAAGAATGAAACTTTTACACAGATATTTTTGAACTTAATCATTTACAAAATTGTAGCATTATAATTTCATGACCTTTTATCCTTGTCTCATATTTTAATACCTTTCTTTCTTTCTTTGTAAGCAAATATTTACTTGACAGAGAATACTAATCAATATGACAGAAGAGCCGGGCATGGTGGCGCACGCCTGTAATCCCAGCACTTGGGAGGCTGAGGCACGAGGATCGGTGCGAGTTTGAGACCAGCCTGGGCTACAAAAGTGAGCTCAAGGCCAGCCTGAACTGCATAGCGAGACCCTGTCTCAAAAAAAAAAGACAAAAATAAATAAATAAATAAATAAATAAATAAATAAATAAACAGTGTGACAGAAGAAATAGTACCTAATTAGAAGACCAGAATGATAGGTGTTCCAAACATGGTGTTAGTATTACACGTTGCTATCCTAAGTGTATTTACTTAGTTCACAGATATCAGTGTATGTAAGTAGTTGAGGTGTAAATTCCACCAGTTCCCTGCTAGTTTCAAAAACTCGTTGAACATTTTTAGAACCATTGTATGAACCATTTTTTAATGTATAACTGTACGGTTTTGTCCCTACCATGTTTCCTAATTTTTTTTCTCCTAGCTCTCTCTCCACTGTTTAATCCTTAAATTCTCACTTTGTTTTTAACTATATTATCCTTTTCCAATTTTATTTCTTTCTTGAGATCATATATTAGGAAGACTATATGATATTTATGCATGTAGGTCTGGTTTACTTCACTAGGAGTAGTTTTTCAAGATATATCCACTTATATATGAAGGCTTTGAGTTTGTCATTCTTTATACCTGAGTAATATTCCATGATATAAAAACACCATATCTTTTTCAACCATTCTTTAGGTGACAGGAATTTTGGTTGCTTCCAAGATTTGGCTATCACAAATTGTGTTGCTATAAATGTACAAATATCACTATGATCTGGTGTTTTCAGATCTTCTGGGAAAATTTCCAGTAGGAAGTTAGCTGGATTGAATGAGATTTCCAGTCTTAGTTTTTTAAGGTGTCTCCACTCTGATTCCCATAATGGTTGTTCCAGTCTGCATTCCCACCCGCAATAGAGTCATGTTCCTTTCCCCCCATAGCCTCTTTTAGTATACTGTTCCTGTCCTGGATTTCTGGAATCTTAACTATTATATGTCTGGGTTTATTTTTAATTAGGTTGATGTTGTTTGGAGTCCTATATGCTTTAGTTAACTGAGAGATACATTGTTTCCCCATATTTGTGAAGTTTTCTGCTATTACTTCTGCCCTTATTATTTTTATATCATTGGTGTTAATTCCTTTATCATTGGTGCTTATTAATCTCACGTTGTTGATCTTTGTCTTGTCTTGCAGATCTTGAGTTATTATTATTTTTTTTTATTTTTTATTTTTTTGCCACATCCTAGTTGTTTTTGAAAGATCCTTTCCTGGGGCTGAGGAGACAGCTCCTTGGCACTACTGCCTGCATGGAAAATGCAAGGTCGTGAGTTTGAACCTTGGTCCCGGAAAGAAAAAAATGATCCTTTCTTACGTTTTCACTGGCTGCTACAGTGTCTTTAAGATATGAAACTCTATCTTCACTTTCATTCAGATGGGCTAGCCAGATTGTGATTGAGGTTTAAAGTTTCTGTGTATCTCTTTGAGTCAGCTTCATTTAATCTATTTCTTTCCTATATTGCTCATTCAAGGAGTTCATCATTTTTCTAATCTCCTCTAATATTTTATTGGTGTCTTGTTCAGAAGCAGTTATTAATTCTTTCATTATGATTGCTTCAAAAATTATTTCTGATTTCATTTCCTCTCTGCCATTCTATGGTGGTTGCTTTACTTCACAGGCTATTAATTCAGAGATTTCTTTTTTTTTTTTCAGGGATTATTCCTGATCTGTTTTCCTTTGTAGTATTCTGCAATTGTTTCTTTATTTCAGATGCTATTAATTCAGAGGTTTTTTTTTTTCCTAGTTTTTGAGGTCATTTCTGATCTAATCTGATTTC